>JAUOBV010257197.1:0-11422 GCA_032360425.1 Rubia occidens
TGTCTTGTATACCCTTTGTACTTTAGTATATATGAATACACACAGCCACAATTATTTGTGGGTTTTACATTCTATCACTCTCTAGAGAGTAATTGGATTTTGAACCAGAAAAGTTGCACTATTTTTGTCACAAATAAAAAAGGCACTCCAAAAATGGAAAAATAGAGATCCCATAGTAGATGAAACATCCAGATGACCTCAACTGTAGTATTGGTCAAGGTACGATACCTTGGCTCTCAACTGGATCAAAAAACCGTATGTTATTTCTTGACACGCCAAGAGGCAAGATTGCCACCAAGAAACACAGCATAATCATAAGACTAAACTGTTTTTTTGGTTCCCGAGATACCATCTTTACCAAGTTTTGGTCTCCGAGAGCAAAACTGCGTATAAATGGTACCTAACATTTTAAAAATGAAAATAGTGGTCCCCAAAACCATTTTCTGGGAGGTTTTCCAGTTTATTTACAGTGTAAAATTACAAAATTACCCTTGGAAAACCGCACAGAAAATGGTTTTAGGACCACTATTTTCACTTTCAAAATGTTAGGTACCATTTAGACGCGGTTTTGCTCTCGGAGACCAAAACATGATAAAAGATGGTATCTCGGGGACCAAAAAATAGTTTAGTCTAATCATAAATAGTACGACGAGTCTCGAGACAAGGAGTTTAGTCAACATTAGAGTAGCCTAACAGTTCAGCCGAGCACGCACAACGGAATGAGAGGTTATAGTGACTAGTACCACGAATGTAGCGAGGAATGCAAGTCACGACAAGAAAGTAATCATCACATGGATCCTGAAGAAATTGACTTACAGAATTAACTGCAAAAGCCAACGAGTAATGGCAAAATACTGAAGAGCACCAACCAAAGATTGATAGAGAGTCGGATTTGCAAATTGTCCACTTGGTACTGCCATGAAGATGAGACTGGCTAAAAAGGCATGGAAGCAGCAGTAGCATCAATCATTCCACATAGACTTGGCTTCGTGTCGTGACGTACATTCGTGTCAGATATATTGAAGCCCCATTATCGTGTTTATAGTATCATCTCGTGCCATGTTGCCAAAATAAAAGTCGGCTCATAGCCCGCCCACGTGCTTCGTTCTTTTCGTGTCATATTGATTGGGTTAAGCCGGTGAACCAAATTTAGTCATTTGTTTAATGGAATTTTGAATATAAATATAAATTAATTACATATGCAATAAATATAAATAAAATTAACTCAAATATTATTTATTTTTTAAATATTGTATTTTATTGTAAAATATTGTAAGTTGAAATTATTATATAAATAATGTAATTTTAAAAAATTAATTAAAAATTAAAAAATTAGAACTTTTAAGTTATTTTATTCATTAATACATCACACTGTAATGATTTTTAATTACTTAAATTTTCTTAAGTTTATATTTAAATTTTAACTTACAAATTATCACATTTTATCTAAAATATATTGTCTTACTTAATGAATTATGTATTGTATTTAATTCATTTTTTACTTAGAAGTCATTTTAATAAAACACACTACTCCTTTTGTCCCAGATTAAATTCCACGCTTTACTATTTGACACTATTATCTATCAAATTTTGACTGCATATTTGAATAGATATATAAGCAACAATACTATCGCATATAATATTATTGGATTCGTCATAATAAGTACTCTCTCCGTCCCATCGAAATTGACACAATTCAATTATTACCTAAGTGATAAAAAATGAGCTTATACATTTACCATATTATCCCTCAATAGGTTGATTAAATCTATTAGTTAACTCTTTCATTACTAAAATATCTTTCTTTTATTTCCCATCAACACTTACACCTCATCTTGCATAAAATACTGATTTACAAGTAATTGTGTCAATTTCAATGGAACAGAGGGAGTAGTTTCTAAATACTAAAAAAATTGTCATTATTATGCGTAGTTAAACATATTAACGATCATACACGCTTCTTGATAACCGTGAATTTTTTTATGCAATGTAACCTAGGACGGAGGGAGTATATACTCTAAAAATTCAAACAAAACACCAATGTGATCTATTGAATTTATGGTTTAGTGAATGAACTAAGGATGTGTTTGGAAAAATTTATAAGTGTTTTGCTTATAATCTAAGCATTTTTTTAGTGTTTGGTAAATACTAAAAATGGCTTATTGAAGAAGTATAAGCTATTTTTTAAGGAAAAACATAAGCTGGTCTTCCTTGCTTTCAAAATAAACTAGTTTTTCTTATAAGCACAGTTCTCCCAAACACAACCTAAAGACCTAAGAGCATCCACAATTGTAGTACACATGAGCTCCTCTTAAGTGTCACATTATCAATTTTGATCTAAACTAGGTAAGAACCAACTACCAATAATAGAATGATATTTGAGAATTAATCCTTTAGCGCCACATCACCATCTCTAATAATAAAAATGAACTTTTATTTATATTGTATAAAATACCAATATCATGCAAATTAAAAATTATAGTGTATTGACTATATAAACATAAAACAAACATGTTTATTCCTTCATCCAAAATAAAATTTTATATAAAATTTATATCATTTAAAAGGTAAAGTCTTGGGAAAAACTGTCTTTCCATAAGCATATGGAAAGACGGGGTTGAATTAGAATTATAGAAAGGTGAAAGATTTTAGTTGCAATATTAAAAATTTATTATGCAACATGTAGGAGTGATAAGTTTATGACCCGATTAATACAACCCAATTTTTTTTATTTCTTCAAATTTACAGTTCAAACCTTGGTCTTTCCATAACTTATGGAAAGACTGTCTTTCAAGAGACGGAATTTATTTAAAATTATCAATATCATGATATTTTCTAGAAACACTATATTTGATTGGTGGAGATTTGGAACCATGGGTGAGGTGATAGCAGTTGAAGTATTTGACGGGTGGAGATATAGATGTAGAAAGGTTTGATATTGCAAGGGAAGTTAGTTGTATAACTAGTGGAAAGCCCTTGATTAAAGGCAGCAATCAAAGGCGGTTGAGGTCCGCCTTTGATTGAGGTCTGAATGAGGTTCCGAACCTGGAACTGCTTTCAAATTCGTTTAAAGGCGGTTCTTGAGGAACCGCCTATGTAGACATCAATTACATGCGGTTCTATTGTAGAATCGCCTTTAATGGGGTTATTTTATTGGACTTTTGGGCCCAAGTATATACTGCTAGATAGGGTTTCTTCCTCCCATCATATTTTTTCTAAGGCAAATGAATATGCCTTTTCTATTTCTCTCCCTTAGATTTTTCCCTGAAACAAAAACCCTCCGCCTCAGCTCATATTTTCCACCCTTCACCGCCGCCGCTCTCCAGCCTCCACCCCTGATCTCTCACTGCTCTCCCTCCACTCTCCTGCCACCGCTCCTTCTCCTCCGCCTCAGCTCTCCTGCCCCTGCCGTGCTGTTGCCTCCGCCGCAGCCCACTCTCCACTGTCGCTCGTGTCCGCTTGCCTCCACCTCCACTCCGCTCTACTGCCCTCCGCTCCTCCCTTGATCTGCTCTACCTGTTCTTGTGCATATTTTAGGGTTGTATATTATTGTTGCAAATTGAGGTGCCGTATTGTTCCATGGTTGCAGATATTGTTGTGCTGGGTTTTATTAACCAAAATATGATATGTTATTAAATAAAATATATATACAGATCTGTTGTTGCAAATGTTGTCGCATACTGTTGGTTCCAGATCTGGGTTTGATTCGATGGTTTTTTTGGAAGATCAGACATAGGTATCGAATTCGAAACCTATTTCGGACCCTAACAAAGGCGGTTTTGGATTATCGAAATTGATCAAAGACATAACCATATAAGAGATTTTAAAGTGTCTTCTCTGGTCCAATAGAATTACCTTTAATCAAGGGGTTTTCACTAGTGTATGGTTGTGCTCAAGATGAATTTTGTAGATATTTTCTTCTATGGTTAGAGGATGGATGTTTATCAAATTGGATGGATGTTTTATAAGCCAATTTCTTTTTACTGTTAAAGCATCACTTTTGAGCTGACGTCTTTTTCATTTTAAATTATAATTAATTAAAAATATTAAAAATCATGTCAAGTGTCAATCATTGGTTGGTTACTCATTTCACAAATAAAGAAGTATCCACTCCTTAATTAAAGAGCAGTTCTTTATTAAGGAGTGATTCTTAAAACTCCAAAATAGTTCTCTTTACATAAGGAGTGCTCATTATAAAAGAAAAATGGGTTAAGAAGTAACCAGGGTCGATGTTATAATGGTCTTGGGTTCAATTCCACCAATCCCAAATTTTTATTAACACTACTATGAACCAATCTGATTAGTCTACATGCCGCACGAGTAATTTCCATCTCTAATGCTAGCTCGACAAAAAAATATCTCAAGCATAATTTGCTTGACCCGAAAAGAGATCTGTCTAGTAGAGAACGCCTCCAAACCAAGAAAGTAGTTTAAGGAACTCAAATTAATAATGGAGAACTCCTAATCAGTACGAACGATGAACTCACAAACGACATCATCATCAATGTATATCTTCCAAGTAAGATGGATCCACTAGAGAAAACAAACACTAGAAGCTTGCTTTAGCCCATAGATAGCTTTAAGCAAGTGACAAACATACTCTAGTCAAACATGATCCTTGTAGCACTCTTTTCGATTGCGACATGTAAATCAAATTATCAAAACACCGTTGAGAAAGACATTCTTCTTGTCAAGTTGATGAAGAGTCGCAAAGTGGCAATGACAAGGATTGTACAAACAGTGATACCTCAACTGCAGGACTCAGAGCATGATCAAAGTCAAAATTGGGAATCTGAGAAAATCTCTAAGCAACAAGACGAGTCTTGTAACAATCAACGGTACCATTAGATCGATACTTCATATGAAGCACCCACCTGTACCCATCAATGTTAACATCAGGAAGAGAAGGTACCAAATCCCAAGTATGCAGGTGACAGGGCAGTCATCTCCTTATCCATAGCTAGAACCAAATATGGATCACGAAATAATAGAACAATAGTCATGGGGTTCAGTCTGAGCAAACAGAGCAGCAAGAAAACCAATGTGTATTCAGAGAAATTATAAGGCTACCGGAACCATCAAGCTTCCTAGTAGTCATGCGATGAGTACGTGTAGGTGGCAGGTCAGGAAAGTCGATAGAAGAATAATTAGAAAATGACGAAGATGAACAAGATGACACAAAAGAAGAGTGAGTTAGAGGCTCGGGATCAGGAACAAGAGGTGTTGGATTCTGTACAAAAGGAATCAAATTTGAACAACACACCGAACAAGGAAGAATGTGTGTTGTTGGGAGGTGCCACCTTAGAAGCAGGAATATCAACAGAGGCAAGTGTGTGTAGATGCAGACACAATCAGAGAGATCCAAAAAAGTAGACATCTAAAGGGAATGGAGATACAAAATTAGTAACACTGGCATATGGGGAAAAAGTATCATCTAATTAGTGACATAAATCTTATGAGATATAGGATCCCAACATCAATGTCCTTGGTACCGGAGTACCCAAGAAAAAATGCAAGACAAACTCCGAGAAGCTCGTTTGTAATCTGCATATGGACGAAGGTAAAGATAAAAACAACCAAATGCATGAAAGTTGGTATATATGGGAACACGACCATTAATAACTTCAAATGACTATCGCCTTGCCTAGAACAAGAGTGGGCAATCGATTGATGGAACAAGTGGCAAAATCATGCGAGGGAGGAACATGGGATTGGTATAAATAGGCCATTTCTACAATTTGAATCCATGTGACGGTGCCTATGCTCGGCATGATCGTTCTACTCAGAAGTTTATGGGAAAGAAAATGATGGTTTTAAAGTGAGAACCTAAGCGACCTTGATTCCACAACAAACTATAAGGCATATGCACCGTAGTCTAAAATATAGAGTCCATTTTCATTATGACCATGACCCAAAGTATTCCTAATGATTTTATGCCGAATAATAAATGAACGATCATCAAAGCAAACAACTGTGTTTGAATACCAAGTTAGGTTGTTAATCAAAAGCAAATTTAGCGATATCGGGCACAATGAGCACATCAAAAAGAGATGCGTACTGAGAAATCTAAGAATCATCTATATAAATAATAAGGAGTTGAAAACCATTACCAACAATAAATTGGTCAAGCCTAGGAATGACAGTGGGGCGGGTTTTGGTGGAGGTCTGCCTCGTATCGGCCCCAATGGGGGCGGGTATGGAGGTAGTTTTGGTGGGGGTGGGGCGGGTATGAGAATGATTTCCGCCATAGGTAGTGGGTCGTGCGTGAATATTAGTTCACACCTGCACCATCCCCACCCCACTAAACTCGTTATATACCCGCTAATTTAATACAAAATAAATTATTGTTTATCTTACCCATAATATTTTCATGCAAGTACATTTACTAATTTAAATATAAAAGTTACTATAAAAAGTAAATTTTAGCTATTTTGGAGATATAAGTGGAATGAATACAATGGGTATCGGGGGATAGGGAGACATAAGTGGGTGATGTGGCGAGTATGAATTTTGAATATACCAAATGGGCCAGAGATGGATTTTAAAGTCGTACCTGTCATTAGGTGATTGAGCGGGTGTGAGTAAGAAAATTTTGGGTGAACATGAGTATGGAGATGTCATAATTCTTACCCGTCCGCCCCATTGTCATCCCTGATCAGGCCCATGATAAGGGTTCACATGATCAGCAGCAGTAGAGAAATATATGAATCACCAATATAAGTAATAGGAAGTTGAGAATCCTTATCAACAATGAAACGACCAAGACCATGATAAGGATTCAAATGACAACATGAATAGATAATGGCAAAAAAAATTCAGCTCCAAAGTCTACAATACATTTACAGCAAAGCCAAAGTGTATTCGACTACGAAAAGAATACGACTGAAAAAATGCAGCTGAGTGTGTTAGACTATCTAAACAAGTCTGAGAGGACATGTAGTAGCAAGAAAAAGAAGTATGCCTCGAAGTACCACACCATTGGTAACAAAAATGAGACGTAACACAAAGAATGGGAAAAAAAACAACGAAGTAAAAAAATGTGGGCACACGTTTGGGAGCGACGCATGTATGCTGCTTCAGTTGGTTCCTCCTCCGTCTCCTCGGCTATGACTAGGGATGATCATGAGTCGGGTCGGATCTGGGTAGGATCTAATAAGACCCGACCTAATCCGACCCGACCCAAACTCGTAGGGTCTGAAAATTTTAGACCCGTACCTAAACCCAATTGATCTAAACTGGGTCTTGGGTCCAAAATGGATCCTAATGGGTCTAATATTTTTTTCAATATGTATTAGAATTTATTTTTTCAAGATAACAAAATATACAATACATATTATTTATTGAATTTGAAATAAAAATACAAAGAGAATATGAAAATAATTTAGAAATTTGGGTGAAATTATAGTATATAGTTAGGGTTATATGGGACTACGGGTTGGGTATGGGTCGGGTTTGGGTCTTAATGTTTTAGACCCGAACCCGTATTTAAAAATCTAGACCCATACATGGACCAGGACCCGATGGGTCTAAATTTTTTAGACCCATACCCGACCCAGGTCTAGACCCTGTGGGTCTGGGTCGGGTCATAAACAATGATCATCCCTAAATAGGGATGAATTCTCTAGAGCCAAATTGCAATTGCAACTGTTTGAGTAAAGTTGCAATCACATCGGCGGCATTGATATTCTGTAGTTTGTTAGCCTCAGCTTTGGCAGTGATGCGAGCCTGTTCAGTGGCATCGGTGGAAAATCGGTGGATTGGCGGCAGATCAAATTGGAAAGACGCGGTGGAGCGTGGAACTGGCAGGGATGCGTGAACGTACAGTACATCATGTGTGTGGATTAGGAAAAATGTCAGACGGATCAACGACAGTGGGAGCTGGCGAGCAGCGGCAGTGAACGGAAATCTGACAACGGACGATGAGCTACGGACGACGGAGATGGTGGTGCGTGGAAGTAACTCGTGGATATCGGGCTACGGAAGCTCAGAAATTGCAATGGAAATTTTCTGTAGGGTTTTAGGATTTTCGGCTCTAATACCATGAAGAATTTACGGGGTAATAATTGTGTGTTTGTATTCACGCTCCGTGGTACATTATATAGAGGCACAATGACCTATACATAAAAGGAAAAGGAATATAAACTAATTACAAGTAATATTCACATAATATTACCATTCCTTAATAATGACCTTTAAAAACGACGTCGTATTGGTCATAATTCCACGTCAGCATGCACACGACATGACTACCACAACGCTCGACGTCAGTTAAAATCTCTTGCAATATTGTTGTCATTCCGACTGATGTCGGCCTGAACGAAGCCACAACAATGGTCTCCCATCATCTGCCTTCTTGTTGGTCACAATATCTGCCGTTTTCGGTCTGAAACAATGTATCATGATAGATAATATATGTATTTTAAATAATAAAAGAACACATAATTTTGATAGCGTCGCTTAATAGACCATCTAACACTTAAATACATTATGATATATTTTAGTTTTATAACTTTTAAGGTTAAATTATAATTATTTATAATTTAAATATATTTTAAAACCTTTTAAAGTCATAAAAGATCGTTGCGATAAATTAAAATAAACATGAAATCATCACATTAATTATATTAATTATAAAATGATTATATTTAACGGTTATACCGTTTAAAAGAAATGTTGTGTACATTCTTATACTCGTATATAAAATTGTATATTACTATAATTTGATTACGTTGATATATACCCATTATACTATAATGTTTAAATATAAAAAAAATGTACTTCTTCTAGTCATTTATTTATGGCTCAATTTGACCGCAAATTTTGTTACGGTATTTTGACCATCAATAGTTTTTATTGTATACAATAACGGATATTATGTAAGATACTTATGGATTCTTTGCATCGTGTAGATTTTAAAAAATTAAAATTCTATAGTCCGTTATCGCACACAACTAAAATCACCGATGTTCACACATACCTTTAGAAAACTAGAAAAACTGAGGCCATAAATAAGTAACCAGATGGAGTATGTAGGTACCCCTCCGTCCCAACTCTATTTGCACTTCCATTTTTTTGACACTATTCTCTATCAAAATTTGACAGCGTATTTGAATAGATTTATGAACAACAGTATTATCGTATATGATATTGTTCAATTTGTCATAACAAGTCGTTTCTAACTATCAACTTTTATTTGCCATTATCAACGGTCAAACATATTTTTTGAATGACGTGATAATGATTACAGTGCAAATTTAGTTGGGATAGAGGGAGTGAAGAATTTATGAGGTAATAATGTTGTTTTTGTATTCATGCTCTGGGGTACATTATATACTAGTACAAAAGACCTCAATCAGACTAGAAAAGGAATTCTAATATAATTACAAGTACAATTACAATTAAAGGAATATTCATATTGTAATCCAATATTCATATTCCTTAATACTCCTCCTCAAGTTGGAGCATGAGGATCCGAAATGCCCAACTTGCCAAGCAAAGAATGAAACTGTTGTCTTCCAAGAGCTTTAGTAAACAAATCCGCAGGTTGGTCAGTCGTGCGAATATGATGAGTAGCAATAGTACCTGACTGTACCAGATCACGAACAAAATGGCAATCAACTTCAATATGCTTCGTACGTTCATGGAATACCGGGTTAGCCGCTATGTGTAGAGCAGACTGACTGTCGCAAAACAATCGCATAGGAGTAGATTGCACCACACCCAAGTCTTTAAGCAATGACTTAAGCCACAACAATTCACAGCATGCAACTGCCATAGCACGATACTCTGCTTCCGCAGAAGAACGAGAAACTGTAGGTTGTTTCTTGGTCTTCCATGAAACCGGAGAATCTCCAATGGTCACAAAATAACCAGATAATGATCGACGCGTAATAGGACAAGCAGCCCAATCAGAATCACAATAAGCAGTCAGCAGTAAAGAACTACGGGAAGAGAGGAATAAACCTTGACCAGGATGACTCTTCAAGTAGTGCAAGACACGCATAGCAGCTTGCCAGTGGGGAACACAAGGAGACTTCATAAACTGTGCAAGCGTATGGACGGAGTAGCTAAGCTCAGGTCGTGTAATCGTGAGATAAATGAGGCATCCCACCAATCGCCGGTACTACTCAGGGTTATCGTAAAGTGGTCCTTCAACCTTTGCAAGGTCATGTTGTTGCTCCATAGGAAAGTCATTCGGTTTAGAAGCCGACAAACCTGTGTCAGATAAAATATCCATGGCATATTTCCTTTGCGAGAGAAACATCTCATCTGGTCTTCTAGCAATCTCTATACCCAAGAAATACTTAAGTGTGCCAAGATACTTCATATAAAAACAAAAGGTCAAGTATTTCTTGAATTCAGAGATAAGCGAAGAAGAATTACCAGCAATAACCAAATCATCCACATAGACGAGGACGTGCAAGGAAGTCGAACCACGGATAAAATCAAATAAAAAGTAGTCAGCCATACTCTGAACAAAACCAAATGCACGTAAATCCTGAGCCAACTTTCCAAACCAATTACGAGGATCCTGGCGAAGACCATAAAGAGATTTCTGAAGCCGACAAACTTAACCTGGAGACACAGGATATCCCGGCAGGGGATGCATGTAGACTTCCTCATGTAAGTCACCATGAAGAAACACATTATGCACATCCATTAGGTGAAGTTCCCAACCACAAATGATAGCAACATGGAGAAACAAATGAACCGAACTCATCTTTGAAACAAGACAAATGTCTCAGTATAGTCAATACCTTCTTTCTTGCGATTGCCAAGAACTACCAAACGAGCCTTGTGACGCTCAATAGAACCATCAGATTTGAACTTGGTACGGTACACCCATTTGCATCCAATGGTAGTCTTATGTAGAGGTAATGTCGACAAGGTCCAAGTCTGATTGCGCTCAAGTGCATTAATTTCATCAGCTATGGCATCACGCCAATGAGCCTACTAGGAAGCCGCAGTGTAAGTGGTGGGATCTGCACTAGAAGTTACCACACCCAAAAATCTAGAATCCTTACTAGAAAATTTATTATAATTTACAAAATCAGTGAAAGGATAGAGAACACCTGAGGAATGTGATGTCGCATGTGTGGTCGTAGCAGTAAGGGGTGTAAAGTCACGTGTGATGGATTAATTTGGAAATTTGTCAAGACACGTGTGACTCATGGATTAATTGATTAGCAATTTGTGAACTTATGGTAAATAAGAAAAACTTACCATGTTGGAACATATACCGCGTGAAAGTGCAGGTTTTGCGGAATGAATATTGCGTCAATTTTGGGTTATGGAAATTTGATAATCACGCAATATTTGATTCAGAAATTAGAAGCATAATGGAATTATGGTAAATCCCTACATTTATGGAATTGGAATTGAAGGAATATTATGGGATATTGGTGATAAGGAAAATCCCTTT
>JAUOBV010257304.1:0-11422 GCA_032360425.1 Rubia occidens
CCTTAGGCATCTCATGACAATTATCATATTTTATGTCCACCCTCGTCCTACCAACCTACCCAAGTAGACCATTTAGCACGTTCCTATGACAAACATTTACCCAACTTGTTGAAAACCAACAAAGTCAACTCTTTCCTAGCCATTCGTCATTCTAGTGTCCTACAATGAGTTTTTGGTATTCCCACCTCTTCCGACCCCTCCCCGTCATCATCCTTATCGGTTGTTGTCTAGACATTTACATCATTTGAACTTGTAAGATCCTCACATGTTCATTTCCAGGACATTATTCTACCTAATACACTGTAACCTATCAAATGGACCATCAATTACAATTTTGAAAGATTGTTGTAATAAAAATTTATTTCAAAACCCTAGCACTCAAATTGAAAACTTAGATATTGTTGGAAAATGGTACATTAATTGATAATCTCCATACTTGATTTGTACACAATATTATCACACAATAATTTGAGTTTGAAAGTGGATTTTTTCATAAAATTCGTAATATGTAATCATACCACTGGAGAGGGTTTCCACACATTTATTAAAGCTAGAGTGATGTTTACCTTCTTAAATGATAAAGTGTATTTCCTCTTTCCATGATCACCATCTACTACCACATCTTATGAACACAAGCCCTAGCTTCCAAGGCTCCCCACATGTTTGAAAATTTTGAAAAATGTGAATTATTGAGTGGATGAGGTAGGGTTTGTGATTAATTATATAAATAAAAAATTCAAAAATTGGGAGTGAATGGGATATGAAATAAAGAAGAGAATGGAGAAGAAGGGTTTTTGTGGAGAAAAGGGAAGGAATACGTGTCCAAAAAATAGGCATTAAAGATGTTTTAAAATACTTGTAATGCTCGTCAAACCTATTGGCCCATCACTTTAGTTACAAACTCGGAACTGGGTTAGGAGAAGGTTTCGAGTCCAGAAGAATATTGGGCTTCTGCCAATACAGATACAAACTAGTCCCTAACTTGGAACAAGGTAATGGTATTATAAAAAAAAGAGGGTTAAATTCAAATCAGAAATCCCCAAAGCAACGAAAACCATAGCTGATGAACTACTTTCCCCCAACTTAATCTAAATTCTACCAACTTGAGGAGTCATGGAGGAAATCAACCGGAGTGGCTTTAACCCAAAGTTATGAACCATGCATGGAGAAAGGTTTTAGTCAAAAGTTCTTCAATGAAGAGGTCGAACATAAGTATGTGGATTCAACCGCGGCAAAGGTACCAATGCTAAAATTGTTCGTACTTTCGACATTGGTGAATTGCGCCAAGTTTATTTGCTCAATTATTTTAAGAACTGCCAATTTGACAAATTATTGAAATTAGATGAGTCTGTTTTTTACGATGAAGTGCTCCAATTTTATGCTAACCTAAGCAAGAGAAAAAACAATGATGACCTCACTGAGGTGAATCGTGATTTAATTCTCATTACGAGATTCAAAATTAACGAGGCTTTAGGTTTCAACTATACAAACCCATCGGCTTGTGTCCCTGAGGACGTCCATGATCTGTTAGAAATTTTCCACCAACAAAGTTGGACAGCTGTCACAAACAACACCCTTCTTGGCCCCTTAGTCTTGGGTAGAAAATATTTTCATAGGAAGGGTACAACACCGGGACAAGCTGATGACGTGAGGGTTCTAACAGTAGATAAAAGGTAGGTATACAAGTGGATATGTTTGCATATTCTTCCTTCTGGTGGTCAGGATTGCGAGCCCACTATATGTAATTTGATGATATTTTACTACGTGATGAAGGGTATTAAGATTAACCGTGGCTACACAAATCTTAATTATATGCTCAAGGCAGCCGCAGGGAAAAAGAGGATCTCCTTCATGGAGGATTGATCACGACAATGATCAAGAAATGGGGGGGGTTAATCTTGTAAATAAACCATTGCAAGTAGAGTATTATGATAGGGGGTGGTTTGAGCACAAACATTTGAGATTGGGCTTTAATAGCAAATACGAGTATAGGACTGTTCCAGGAGCCATGGACAAAAGTCACAAAGAGAGCAGGGGAGGCTACAATAGCGAGGGGCGAGGCATCTTCATCCCATAAGTATTATTAAATTTTATGGAACATAAAGTAGATATTAATTTGTAATGTTTGTAACTGTTTAATTATATGTGTTGATCTTGAATTTGTAGGCCGGGGAAGATCCTTGAAAAGCACAATGAGTAGGTACATGGCATGTCTTCTCTAAGACAATAGTGTATTGAACGCGGAGTAGGAGGAGGCGGAAGCTAATCATGTCAAGTTTGTTACGTTATTGGACTCTCGCATTGACCAAGGATATAAAGCCAACATGCCCAAATTCAAACCTGTATTATTCGATGAAGATGCGGACGAAGATGATGAGGATGAGAAAATTGACAATGAAGAGGCGGTGGAAGTGGGCGGGGCTAATTAAGAGGGAACTGGCCTTGAGATTGAAGAAATGTTCATGAACGATGCTTATTGTAAGGGTATTAAAGGAATACTATAAAAAAAGCCAGACGATTACCCCGGTTTCTATCCCGCTTAGATAGTACGCATAATTTCCATATGAAACATTTGTCATTTTGTTCAAGGTCAAAGCTCATATGAGTGGTGGACATGCAAGGAAGTTTGGACAACAGTGTAATTTCCCCAAAGTTTCATCATGTATTGCCTATGAATAATCTGGGCTCGTTCCACTGACCCTTTCATGCCCAAATGGGAACATCGTAGTTGTGACAATGTGAATTAGATAAGGGTATTTCCAATTTTACATTTTGACCTCTCTCACTTTCTTGGAGGGACCTAAGTGCAAAAGGTAAAAAAGATCACCGGTTGTCCCAAACTCTATTCCAATCGTCCCAAAAAGAAACTTCGTCATCTGTATTCAAACTCATAATAACCGAGAGCAATAAAGAAACTGGTCTTATTCCACAAAGACTACCATAAGTTCTTATGACTGACCCTCATATACTTTTAAGTAATCATCTACAATTTACTCTAGACCATGTACTAGCGCTTTTCAAAAATTGATGGACTGGATTTTATTATTTACATTATAAAAAAACCAAGAATATGAATATTCAGGTGAATCTACGTGGTGTAAATTATCGTTCTCATAATGCTTATCGTAAGGGTATTAATGGAATACAATAAAAAAACTGGACAATTACCCCAGTTAGTATGCATAATTTACATAGTAAATATTTGTCATTTTGTTGTATTGGGCCATAGTGTACTTTGTTGGAGGGACCTAAGCGTAAAATGAAACAGAATTCCCCTGCTCTGAACTGATGGATTATCAACCTAATTATACATGAAACTGGATCCAATTTTTCTGGTACTCCAATAAGTATGTTATTTATTTTATTACTAAAAAATATTCCTTATATTAAAAAATTAGGTGATTAAATTGTCTGTGCCTAGATTTTTATTTATTTTGGGCTAATCGGCCCAAAATCCAACACGCGATATCACTGAAGTGTCAGAATATTTTTGATAACGGCTATATGTTAATGCGACATCAGGCATTTGTGGTTTTAGTTCAACATTGACCAGGCCTAAAAATATTTGTGGTTTAGGCCGCTTGTCAAATTTGGCCAATTCATAATTACATGCAACGTCGCTAAAGCCTTGATCTACCCTCATATTTGTCGATTGGTTTTGCGACTTCGACTATTGCCGATTCGATTCTCCTTGGTCCAGGCCCAAATATATAGTATTTTGTCCCAAGCATGTATGTGGTCAAATATACGAACTGCAACGTCGCACTTTATTTTTGTTTATGTCTATCTATGCGACATATATTGTGACGTCGCACATCTGTTGAAACAATTGCATTTTATGATGGATATATAACTGCCCACCGTCCAACCCCTTCGCATTCCCAACCGACGACGTCACTTCGAAATCTCCCAATTGAAAAAAAAATAGTCACAAAAGCTTCAAATCACAATGTAAAACACAACGCAAAACCACCTTCATTAGGCAGCAAACCGGATTTCCTCAAAAGGGAAGAGCAGCAAACCTTAACTCAAGTAAGGATTTTCAATACATTTTCAATTTGGATTTCTTTACAAGTTCTTAGCTAGGGCTATGGTTTAGGGAACTGTTATGGTACTCATTCTTGAAACTTATTATAAGCATGTTACTTATTTATGTTGTGATGTGATGTTAGTTGAGATTATAGGTGTTTTAGAACCATTCGAGTTCCAGTCGCTCACTATTTTAGCTTAGTCGATTGGTTGTGCAACATACATGAATCCGTGATTTTGCATAGAGCACATCAGTCTAGCCAAAGTGTCTACGACGTGCATTCGAAAAAGGCTAAATTTCATTGCCTTCATTAGGTTCTTGCCCGTTGCACAAACTGTTCTACGTTCCATTATTTTTTAGATGGAACGAATGAAGCAGATAGCCAAGATATCAATGGAAAACACCACGGGAGCAGGTCCATCGTGACCCAAGAAGGCAAAGACAAAAGCCTTCCATCCACCTCCAACATGGGACAACATACGCTTAGTCGATGAGGATGCAGACAAGAGTTTCGAATGATCCAGGAATAGAGGATAAAAGAGGTCAGGGTGATGAAGCCTGAGGATGTGGCACAGATCCACCTTGATGTTTTCCTTGAACCCTTAAAATCATCAAGAATGGAGGGATTGATATGCCTGGACAAACCAATATACGATAAGGAGGTGAAGGAGTTCCACGCCGATTTCACTCGACAAATGACGAACATCTATAGTACAAGAGTGAACGAGATGGATGTTGAGACGACTAGAAAGTTCATAAATCAAGTGATTGGGTGCTTAATTGGTGGGGAGGTTCATCCTTTACAAGTGTGACTGCTAGGACAATTAGCTTTCACAGGTCGACAAGAATGACTCATCTGGGGAATTTGCCCCAACCGAATGGTTGGGAAGTACTTCCAAATTGAAGTGGGGAATGGGCTCATCCCACCAGGGTGGATCAAGTTGTATGTACTCAATCATGAGGGGAGAATGACGTACAATATAATTGTACCAATAGCGATCCAGTTTGAAATCCTTTGAAGTGTACGATCAATGGAGCCATCATGTAATACCACCTTGCGGAGAAGAGGGTAGTCGACCCTGGGTACACCATCATCCTATAGATGCACCAAGTAGCCCCAACCATAAAGAGTCGGACACTCCTCTACGACAACATCATCACCACCATTCTAGAGAAGAAGAAGGTTCCCAACAAATCAAAGCAAAGATCCAGCCTAAGTACTACGATGCAAACCACTTCGGCAGAAGAATTGGCATTGGGAGGTGAGGACGTGGATAGATCACAATGTCCCCAATGGAATCTGGATGTGCCCCCCACACCCAGGCCCAAGCCGACTGCATCATCTTTCACAGCATGTGATCCTTCCTCCTCCAGTACTACTGCCCCGCAATCGGGTATAAAAGGTTTTAAGTTTCACGGTTATTCCCAAATTTTTATTATTTAAATTTTATAATTTATATTTATTTTAACCTATTTTTATTCCCATAGGACTTAAACGTAGCACCTGGGCATCCTTCTGAATGACGTGGCCTAGACCAAGGCCCAGGTGCAGCGCACAGAGCACGAAATGCTTAAGCTTATGGAAGTATTGGCTGGGCTGAAGAATATACTTTCCATTGCGATCAATGCACCTAGAGTTGAAGGGCTTGGGGATGACAAGGATGGCCTTCAAACCACAGATGGTGAAGAAGGATCTAGTAGTGGCGATATCGAGTCTTCCACCGAAGAGTCGTAGGTTAATTCTCAAGACGTTAGAAATAGTTCGTCAGCAGACAATTTTGTCCCACCCCTGTCGCCACCCCATTGATTTCCATTATTGTTAATTTTTCGTACATGATGATGAATTTATTTTGGATTTTTTTGGGATATTTTGTCTTTTGTTTGATTCGTAATTTGATGGGATATTTTTATGATATTGTATGGAAGCATTATGTGTTTTGGATTACCTGCTTTATTCTTACCTATTTAGTTTGATTAAATTTGAGACTAGCTGTTGTTAACTTGGAATGGGATCTTTCGATGGTACATTCTAAGTTCTAGTTGTATTGATTAACTATTGTTCATTTATTAGGTATGATAGACCGGTGAGACTTTGCACTTCGTTCCCACATATGGTTTCGAGTTTAACGATATGTTACCGACCAATCTGTGACATCCCATAAATTAATTGATTTAATTGGATTTAGGCACTGGTTTGGACCGAGAGGCATGTTCGACATCACACGTGAGAACAAGAGATATTGCTCCTAACTTTGAGAGGAATTCAGTTCAATCGAACAATAGTGCGAAGTCGATCATCGTATAATTGACAATTACTGCTAGGTCGTACCCATTTTGCCGACAACGCAGATACATTGGTTATACTATTTACTTTGAACTTGACAAATATTTACCACGTTTATCATATAACCGCAGTAAAAAATATATTATTTGCCTCATTTTCTTAACCGAGGTTAAAAATATTATATACTTTGAAAAAATAACTGAGGTAAAAGAACTTTTTACCTCGGTTATTTGACCTAAACAAAAAAACCAAGGTAAAAGGGGTGAAGTAATAGGTCCAGTTTCTTGTAGTGTACATGACAACATCTTCATGGTTGCAAAGAACATAAAGATGGACAACGAATAAATATTCCGCACTAGGGCTGGAGAGCTTTCTTAGTCTAACCCCTTGCACATCTAACCTCCCTTCATGCATGGAATTCGGAATCCCAACTGAGTCAATCTCCTTCAAATAATGAGAAAAAAAACTCGATTACCTCCTTAGCAACATAACGCTGCACAATACTTATATCAGCCCTATACATCCCAATTTTTAATGAAATGCTTGAATATTTTCATGTACCTCTCGAACGGTTACATCCATATCAATAAAAGAAGACCACACGTTTTATCTTCCGCACCAAATGAGCAATTAATTTAACCATAATGTCAAAGAATGATGGGGGGAATTGCATTTCCATCTGGAACAGAACTTCAACGATCATTGCTTGCAACCTGTCCAACCTCGACATGCTATTTTATTGGGAACATATAGGCTTGAAGAGAAAATAAGGTTGTAATGCACAACCTTACATGAGATGACAATGACGATCGAATTGCAATGACATTCAGTTTCTTCATTAGGTTGTGGCAATCATGTGACTTCAACCCAACCAACTTGAGATCCACAATAGACACACATGAATTAATGTTAGACGAATAAGCCGCGGATACCTTCACACTCGTAAGGGTCTCACAAAAATATTTTTTCTATGACTGAGACATAGAATAGAAAGCATGGGAAAGTAACAATCCTCACCGTTACAAACTAGCGCAAAGTTCTTCTTAATTCCCATCTCAGCCAAGTCCATTCGAGTCTTCAGTCCGTCATTTGCTTTCCAATGGGTATTCATCAACATCCCAACAAAATAATAACAGACATTTTTCTCAATATGCATCATGTTAAAACAATGTCTAACGTCCAAATGCTCCCAATATGGTAGCCTGAAAAAGATAGAGCATTTCTTTCAACTGCGTTCAACGGAAGCTTTTCGATTCTTTTTCCCAAAGTCATTTGGGAAATTTTTAAAATTTTCAAATATCTGAACACCAGTTAATGATACAGGTGGTTCCCCATCCTATTTTCCCCCATTGAACCATCTCTTTGATAATCCCCATGGATGGCGCCCCCAGGGAGAAACCTCCTATGACCCTAATGAAGGGTTCTAAAATTGTACATTAATTGATATAAATAAGTATCATTGTCACACACGAGACAAACAAAATATCCTTTCGCCGAGTACGCTGAAAAATCTCGTACGCGGGGAAATCATTAATGGTGCAGAACAACAAAACTTTTAATGGGAAAAAATCTCCCACACTACCATCATACATTTGAACACCAACATTAAATAATGTTAACAAATCATCCACAAGAAAATAAAGGTACACATCCATTACCCGGTTGCTTTGCTCTGTAATCATCGTAGATTACAACACATACTTGCTTTTCATTGTAAACCGTGACGAAAGATTGTGGATCACCAACGAAACTAGTCACGAACTATGTGTGCTACTCATATAACCAAATGAATTCATTCTGTCAGTCCACAAACCTAACCTCAAATGTCGGGGTTCAGAGCCAAACTTGGGGTATAGTTCATCGAGTTTTTTTCCAGGACTCCCCGTCCGATGTATGTCTGACAACGTCATTGACCGTTCAATCCCTCTTGTCATGCCAACACAACAACACGTAACTAACTTCTTTAACAGGGAAATAATAAGGAGATACCACATTGGTTAAGCCGGTGTCTTTATCTTCGATTCCAACACCACTTCTGCACCCACTGCAATCTCAGCCCTCTTTAACTTGTACCAAGACTCACCACCAGCATGACATATATCTCGATCTTCATCAAATTCTCCATGTACAACATAAATTCATTCGAGCAAGCATGTCTTTTTGTAATTCCAATCCCATCGCACATAGAATTATTTTTGCGGTATACAACTTATTGGGCAAAAGATTACCTTCGATAAGAAATTCCCGTATCAATTTGAGAGTTTTATTCATCGACTTGTCCGTCCATCAAAATTTGGACTTCAAATTCATTATCCGCAAAGTGACACTGAGACCGAATGGTTTGAACATTTATACAATGGCATCTTCTTGTCTTCCTGTAAATCTTGAAGTATCTCGGGTTTACCTTCGAACAATATAGCAACATCATCCACCGTTGCATTAAATTCCTCATTTCCATCTAATTGATCTCCCACCTTCTTCTTGTCCAATTCAACCTTACGAGATGTTCCATCAACTTCCCAAGTGTCGGGGTTCAGAGCAAGGTTCTGATCCAACCTTGCTCTGAACCTTACGAGGGGTTCTGATCCAAACACCTAAACCCTAATTTTATTTTAATTTTTTGGCCGCCACCTCCTTCTTCTCTTTGGTCGTCGTACTCAACCTCTCTTCCTCATTTTTCCAACGCAATCCCAGAAATATTAAGCTCATCTCAGCTTTTCCGATGCAATTCCCAATGACGTCTTTCTCAAATAACCTTCCTCTTGGCTCAATTAATATTTTTTGATGGCAATATCCATTTTTCAACGGCAACTCTTCTTCTCGGCGTCGTCCTCAGTTCTCTGATAGATTCCCCCTGATAGCGTCTCCTTCTCCAGCGTTCTCCAATTATAGCAACGATAAAGGTCTTCCATGGCAATGCACATTTTTAGCCACTGTTGGTAACCTATCACCGACAAACTCCTTGTGTCGGTTTCATATCTCCGTCGGGTCCTTACAGAACCAGTGACCTCCTTCATCGGAATACCTCTCTAATCTCCATATTCATTTTTCGGTTTGAAGCTCGTAGCGGCGTCATATCTTCAGCGAACTTGAACTATAGTCCCATTGTTTTTACTCAAGCCGTAAACGCTAAGTATATCCAGCGATTTCATCTTAGGGAAGCCTCATCAGCGCGTGAGATACAAGCGCAAGGCCAACCCACATGCACGTGTGTTTCATGTGCGAGTAGCATCAACATCGTGTGTTCTTCACGTGCAGGGCATGTCATCAGCAAGTGATCTTAGCAAGGGTCAGTTTTTCATTTTTTTTTCTGCTATGTCACTTTGCATTATAGCACAGTTCATTGGTAATTTAGGATTTAAGCATCATGATTCGTAGTTGATTATAGACTTTGGCACCACAAAACACATGGTATTGTCCCCCAATGTTGTTGATCATGTGATACCGTATAAGGGTTGTACCCGTATCACTGTTGGTAATGGGTCTCAACTCCATATTACTCATAGATTATTCTCATATTTCTAAGTCTATATATCTTTATGATGTGGTTATTGTGCCTTGGGAAGCCATCGTCGTGCCTCTCAAAGATAGTATTTACATGCCTAATTGTGGCTAACTACTAGAGAGTAGATAGTAGCAAGTCGAAGTCATCCATGAGGAAAAGGGGGTTTTATCGAGTGGTAAACGTAGTTAAAAAGTACATGAAGAAGTCACTATACGTGTGAGGTAACAAAGTGTAGGGGTTTGGATTTTGGAAAACACTACACTTAATTTAAACTAATATATTAACAAACAATTATAGAGAACGATGCAAATACGATCACACTAGCACAAAATATGTAATTAAGATGATAACGAGTCTTGGGCACAATTGGTTTAAATTTCTTTTTATCCTTTGATAATCGACTAATTGTCCTATTTTTATGCATTAATCACATATTGTGGAGAACTTATCAACACCTTTCAGGTGAAGATATTTCTCGCCTCACCTAAGTTATAGTTAGAGTGGGCGATCGACACCACACAATAACCCTTACCCTTGGGTCAACCTAGATGATAGGCGCCATAGACTTCCCCGAGAATAGCAATACACATGGAAAACCAATACAACTAACACAATATCCTACAAGTGAAATATATCGGGATAGCACAAATATATCTACTAATAACGACTATGAGGATCGACCTTCATGATAATCGTTATTAGTGAGCCACATTGATAATTAGTCAAACCCATTCAAATCCATCTCAAGTCTAAGCAATTTCATCAATCAATAAATATAATTAGTTGTCACACCTAATTATAACCTAATATCAACTAACGATAATCACACCGATAAAAAGTCAAAGTATCCCCGGTTTGACAAAAAACCTAGCAAATAATTAACCCACAATCATCAACTAGTTGATCATTCTAATCTAAATCATGCAGTAACTATACAAGAAAGTCCAAAATATACTTGATAATCAAAGCAAAAAATAGGAGAAATCAAATCTCACAAATTCATAAATGTTTACCAATTGCTCCCAAGAGTATATTTAACCTACATTAGATAAACCCATAAAATATCTACAAGAATCCATGGTAAACATAAGAGAAAATATGAAGAAAATTGTGTTTTTTGGGTTTTGAGAGAAAAAAATCGTATAAGGTAAAAGATGAGTGAAAAAGGCTAAAAATGAGTTTAAAACTGCTGCGGCCCGCAATGAAGCTTCTGTCTTTGGGAGATCTGCGGCCTGCAATGAAGTTGATGCCCCCTTCTTATTTGCTTTGCCACGAGTGAACCGCTTATCCGTTTTGGGAGTTCTTGTAGTCGATTTAATAGTTCTTGAGAAGAAGAATCCAATGGTACAACCATCGAACAATAGTTCTTCTCGGATAGTTCCCAGAACTCAATTCAAACTTTCGGATCACAGTTCATCTGTTTCTTTGTCTTCATTCTTCAACCCTTTTATATTCTACCACGTTTTGACTCGTGGCATTGAATCTTCTACTATTATTTCTAATGGCCTTCACTAAAATACTCCAAAGTGCTCACGAGCAATCTACAAATTAAGCTCACAAAAAGGAATCTAGATGCTCGTAAGGACCAAAAATCCATTAGACT
>JAUOBV010257411.1:0-11421 GCA_032360425.1 Rubia occidens
GTAATTATTTACAAGGAAGAGGAATCCATAATAGCTGGGCTTTTTGATGCACTTCTCTAATTACGGAAGCGGTAATGATAGAAGAATACGTGAGCACCTTTGTGTGACAGAAAAAGGGAAGTGTTAATATTGGCCAAACTATGTGACATAAGCCTTATAATAGGTCTATAAGTCTTGTATTTGATAGAATATAGGTCCAAAGTATCTTACCAATCATTTAAAGAAAATATCCCTAACTGTTAGCTTAATATAGTTTGTTACCTGTCTCTTTCTTTCTTAGGAGTTGCTAGAAAAACACCCCCCCCAACCTTGTTTGTAACAGTTACTATTGTCGACACACATCGGATTGACGACCCAATTATGGGCTTTGAGTAGTTAACTTTTAAAATTCTGAGCATCTCTATGGAAGACTCTGGACTTATCACTGTCTAGTAGTTTAGTGGTGAGTACGGGAGCAACAACAAATATCTCTATCTTTGAGCACTCCGTGTTTTAGTTTTATCTCTTCCGTGAAAAGGTCAATTTGCTAGTGACCCCACGGAATGCTGATCAAAGTATTGCATAGGTCTCAACTGTTAGATACAAGAGTGAGGACAATACATCTCGGACACTCCACTATGGGCACCAACCCTATACCTAGAAAGGCAAAGGAATTGGCATCTCGTGATGCCTCTAGGGTTGCAATGACCTTAGTTGCTACAAACTAGAAGGCTTATATATTGGGATAAGCTAAGGGTTTTCCCTTGTTAGGAATTATTCTAGCTCCCCTAGCATGCAATCACTCATACAACTAGGCAATTAGAATTCGAGTATAACGATCGGGTCAATACTCTGAAAGTAGCACGAATGCACTCATCTCTCTGGTACTCCTGAGCTTACAATAGCCCTAATCTCACACTTCCAAGATAGAATTTTAGCCAAGCACGATATTATTCTTGCATGAATCTATGGATGCATCGTAAAGCATAACATGCTATAAATCTTACAATAATGTAAACTACAAATCAAGAACAAATATTCATAAGACATAAAGATAGGGTAACCTGAGAATCTCACAAAGTCAAATCAAGTCATGAATACAAATATTACTCTAAGATGTAAACTACTCTACACATATTAAATCTAAAGCAATCATTAGATTTAATGCCATAAGGCAAACCTAGAGAAAATAAATGAAATGAGGGAGATGGCCTTTTTTTTCCTATCTACTAAAAGAATAATAATAATGACAAACTTCTTAAACTCTGGAAGACTAAAGGTGGCTTATATAGTAGGAAGGATTTGGAATTAGAAAAGCCCAAAAAACTAGAAAGCCCTAGCAGCCACGGAGGCACGGGTAGTGCAATAGTGCAAAGCCTACGATGCACGGCCCATTTAAAGCACGCATGTCATGGACTGGAGGTGTTCCTGGTTGTTCTGTGAGTGCGAGGCATACAATTCTGTGTGCCCCATGGTTTTGAGTTATGCCCACCATCTTCTGAGTGCGCTGGTCGTACAATATTGCATGGCCCGCGGCCTAGAGCTATGATTTCTTAATTTTGAGTGAGTGGGCCATGCAGGATTGTATGGCTTGTAGTCTGGAGTTTGTCTTCTCGGCACGGGCTTGGCACTTCCGTACAAATCTACATGGGTCATGCCAGTCTTCAATCATCCGGACATAGCTATTTTTTTGCCCATCCAACTACTACCATTTTAAGTGTGCGGGCCGTGCAGGATTTCACGGCTCTTGTTTTGGAAAATGTCTTCTTAACACGTGATTGGCACGAGCTATACAAATATACACGGGCCATGCTAGTCTTCAATTTTTCAGACTTCACTCATTTTCATTGATGCATCCAGCTACTACCATGTGTTTGACTCATGGCTGTTAGTTTTCTACCATCATTGTGAATGGCCTTCTACAATATACTACCATTATTGTGAATGTCCTACAAACCGTCAGAAGTGCCTACGATCAACCTACAAATAAAGTTCACAAAAATCGATCTAGAAGGATGTAGGTACACAAAATTCATTAGACCTAAAGTAGGATACAAAATGAGGGATTTAGATATGAAAACCACAAATGGTCATCTAAATCTCTTATAATATAAACCTACCTCAATCTAGCAATCTACCATACAAAATATAACAAAAGGGATGTTAAATTCCAAGGAAAATACATGTATTTGAAGCTTATCAAATCTCCCACACTTAAACCTTTACTCGTCCTTGAGAAAACAAGAACAAGCAAAGATCTAAGAGTACAATAGCATGAAACATTTTTCTCAAAACACCCAACATTTTATTCCTAGACAACCCTAGCTCCCATGACCTAAGAATCTCTCACACTCTGATATGCCAAAAAACTAAAGTAATCTAAACAACCATCATACCATGTCAAAAGATTACGTATCCAAGATTCATGTGTAAAGATAGCTTTCTCTACCAAAGAAAAAATCAAATAGGTAAATAAAAACAACCATAGCATATAAGTTTAAATTTCTCTCATTTTTTCTAGGAGCCCTCTCGGGTTTTCATCCTAACTTAACACCTTTTTTTAATCTCACCCTCACCCTTTTCAACACCATTTTTGTAGCACGAAATTCTTCAGATTCATACTACATGCAGATCCCGTGGACTTCCCGGTACCAATTTCTGTAGGTTTCATAAAGCCAGCATGGAGCCATGCGCTGATTCAAGATATTATGGTGGTCTGGAAGGAATCACCCGCATCAGTGGAATCGACAGTGGGGACTAAAATTTTCTTTTCAAGACTTCTTAGTATCTGGAAGAGAATAGGTTGCATGCCCAAAAAATAATACTCTTAGAAGCACAACATAGGAAGAAATATGATGAGCAATAGCATAAAAAGGTGATAACCAATCACCATGAGATAAACAAAGCCAGGAGTGAATGAGGGAAGAAATATAAACAAAGCCAGAACACGCTGCAATAATAGATCACGACAGGTGACCATAAAAAACATGAGGTTGACGAAGCTAGCTTTAGGGAAAAAATTGAAAAGCCTCAAACAAGCGGGATTGGACGTAAGCAGAAAATAAAACCAGACTCAGTCACGCCACATTAATACATCACAACATTACATCATCATAATAACTAAGGTACGTTCAACCCCACGTATGCAAAAAAACCACCTTGCGCAGTTTAAAGTTTGATTTGTAAGTGTTAAAATGAAATAGAAGTAAAAAATTCGAAAAGGATATAGAAGTAAAAAAATTCAATCTGAAATGGAATTAAGATTGACATATGAATGAATAATAAAAAGAAAATTGTTCTTACAAAATTTACCCTTTCCATACGATATACAAAAGCTATAAATAGAACCTATGAAACCCTAAGGAAAGCAGGGAGATAGACTCTATCCCTCCATGCTTGTTTAAGTAGTATAATATAGCTTACAGATTAAAAAAATTTAAGAGTAGCAAACATACATAGTTAAAAATAGGAACCAACAATGGGAGCCAACCCGACCTGGTGTAGATGTATAAGTCGCTGCATTTGCACCATATAGAATGTTATGGTGAAGGAAACCATAGATTCATGTATAAAGCGCTTTAGCAAGGATACACGACCTGAAAGTGGGAAAGTATTCCATGTAGGCACTCTTCGCCCAACAGTATATTGTACCCTGTTATCAGCTAGTCAAACTAACGCCTACGTCGTCGCCATGTATCCTAGTAATCCCCCTAGATCTAAGCCAAAGAGAGCCTAGGCTTCTCCTCGCCTCGGTATTCCTTGACTCCCAGTAAAGTAGGGAGGAGAAATATATGTAGAGAACCATTGAACTCCGCACCTTAGTTCGCTAATCCCAATCGCAGATCCTAAAAAATAACAGATGAAAATGTCAGTTACATATCCTAGATTTATAGAAAATAATGGAGATAAAATACACTTAAAAACTTATATGAGCTTCCCTTGAAAATCTCGTGGAAGATGTTACCCCAGTTAGTGTCACCAGCTGCATATATAATACCTCTAAAAAACCCATCCATGACAGATTACAAACAAACCAATAAGATCATTGAAGCAAGATACATCAACCATCAGTGAAATGGAGTAATAGGATGATTATGACTTTTGATCATCCAAACGAGACAACGACTAAGAAACACATGGACCGCGATTGGCGAGGATCACGATGACCACCAACTATAAATAGATGATCTAAATTTCAAGACAGATGATGGAAATTTCCCTGATATTATTCATAAATTAATCATATACTAACTTAAGCATCGAAACAAGATCCTGGGGTCTTCCCGAGACCTTATTCTGCTAGTTTCATGAATCTAGCATAGAGCACTGTATCAATTTTGGATATTATATCAGTCCAAAAGGAATCCTTCAATAGTGGCACTGATGGTATGTCAAATGCATGTATTTGTAGAAACATTTAACATCTCTTTTATATTATTTTGGTTGGTAGTTTTCTAGATTTAGAAAGGTTTACATTATAAGTTGTTTAGATACCATTTTCGATTTTCATATCTAAATTCCTAATTTTGTAGTCTATTTTAAGTTTGATGGATTTTTTGTCCTTATGAGCATCTAGATCCTTTTTATAAGCTTCATTTGTAGATTGCTCGTATGCACTTTAGATAGATTTTAGAAGGTCATTCGCAAGGATGGTAGTTTACTGAACGACACGAGTCAAACACATGGTATTAGATGGATGTGCTTAAGAAAATGAGTCAAGTTTTGAAGAAATGAAGATTGGCACGGTCGTGCCAAGATCATTACTGAAGAAACTAAGTCCAGGTGTGGTCCGCGTGTTTTCCCACGGCCCGCACACTCAGAAGTTGAAGATCCAGTACTATAGTCCACAACCAGTAAGCATTTGCGCAGCCGTGCACTCAGAAGAAGAAGATAAAGACTCCAGACGGTGGCCCACGTGCTTTTACACGGGCGGCATGCTCAGACCGCTCAAGGAAGCCCTCCATTCTGCAAGCCACACTCTTTAATTGGGCCCCACACTCAGTTTTCTCATGGAGGACCTCGTGTCCTTGGCCTGCGTGCATTTGTACAGGCTGTGTGGCGCGGGTTGTGCACTATTGTGACCTGTGATGAAGTGGCTCCTAGGGTTTCTACTCCTTTTGGGTTTTTCTAAGGCCCAATTCTACCTACTATATAAGCAGCCATTAGTTTACTAGGGTTTAAGTTTTTTCAAGTTTGGTCATTATTTCTAGATCTAAGAGTAGGTAGGAAAAGGAAGGCTACCTTCTCTCTTCATTTATTTTTCCTAGTTTTTCCTATGGCATTGAATCCGATGATTACTTTGGATTCAATGTGTCTAGAGTAGTTTAATTCTTGGGGAAATATTTGTATTCATGACTTGATGTTGACCTTGTTAGATTCTTAGATTTCCCTATCTTTGTGTCTTACGAATAGTTGTGCTTGATGTATGCTTTACATTATTGTAAGATTTATGCTATGTTATGATTTGTGATGCATCCATAGATTCATATGTAGTATAACATCGCACTAGGATTAATTTCTGTCTTGGGAGTGTTAGATTAGGGTTATTGTCAGTTTGAGAGTACCGGGGGAGGTGAGTGCATTCATGCTACCCCGAGAGTACCGTTCCGATCATTAGAATCTAACTCTAATTGGCTAGTCATGTAATAAAGTGCATGTTAGGGGTGCTAGACTAATTCTTAATGAGGGGAAACCCCTTGCTTACCCTGATAGATGAGAATGATAGTTTGTAGCAACTAGGGTTTTTTTGTAGCGACTAGGGTCATGTAAACCCCAGAGTTATCATGAGATATCAATTCCCTTGCCTCTCTAGGTTGGTGTCCATAGTGAAGTGCCCGAGACGTATTGTCTTCACTCTCATATTTAACGGTTGCAACCTATGAAGGACTGAGTTTATTTAAGTGAGGGCTCGTTAGAAATGGGAGTGAGATTAAAGGGGAAAGAATTGCAGTATCGAAAAGGCGATCAAAACACTTTCCCCAATTACAGAGGCGGTGTGGTAGCTTTTAAGTGGAGTCGAGCCTTTGTGTGACATTGGAAATTTCCACCTACTGTCACACTATGTGACATAGGCATGAGATAGGTTTATATGTCTTACATGTTATAAAATCAAGAATAAAAGTCATCAATCGGTTATGTTACAAAAATATCCCCAAGGTTAGTTAATTATAGTTTAATCTCTCTTGTTTGCATGCTCGTAAGTTGTTAGACAAAACCTCCCAATCATATGTTCAAAGCACTAGCCATTCCCGACACACAATCGGAGTGATGCCCAACTGTGGGTTGTGTGTAGTTAACTTTCAAATTCTAGTATCTTTGTGGATGACCCCAGACTTGCAACTAGCTATTGTATAGTGGTTAGTTGTGAGCACGGGAAAAACTTCTAAATTTTCTTATCTTTTATTACGCATCCCGTTGGTTAATTCTTGAAAGACTGAAGACTAAGAGAATTGGGGAATAATGATCTGATCGTATATTGACAAGTTAATGGGAAATATATACCCAAAATGTACAGGAGGTAAACAAGGTAAAACATAACCTATTACAACACAAACTCTACTACTCCCCCTCAAGTTAGAGCATGAAGATCGAGAATGTCCAACTTGGAGCTAAGGTGAAGAAAAGCAGTCCGTTCTAGTGCCTTGGTAAACATGTCTGTCGAATATTCTGAAGTGGCAATATGATGAGTGGAAATGACACGCGAAAACACGAGATTACGAACCAGATGACAATCGAATTCAATATGCTTGGTTCTTTCATGAAAAACTGGATTTGGTGCAATGTGTAAAGCATCCTGACTATCACAGAATAGACGAATCAGGGTAGAATGCGGAACACCTAGAGAACGGAGAAGAGACCACAACCATAGGACCTTGCATCATGCATTGGCCATGGCTCTGTACTCGACCTCTGCTGAAGAGCGTGAAATTGTGTGCTGCTTCTTGGTCTTCCAGGAAACTTGTGACACGCCTAAGGTGAAAAAATAGCTAGTGACAGAACGACGAGTGATTGGATAGGTAGCTCAATCTGAATTACAGTAGGCAGTCAAAACTAAGCTACTATCTCGGGAAAGAAACAGACCTTGGCCAGGAGCGAATGGCTTGCAACCAAGAAGACCAGCCTCGACCATGACCTGCAGTGTATATTTTCACTGGGTGACAAATATGCCAGAGGGATTTATTGCCACTTATAGGCCTAATAAATACTTAAGAATGCCGAGGTCCTTCATATGAAAACATGATGACAGATACTGCTTGAATGTAGATATAGAATAAGATCTATCTCCAGCAATAATTAAGTCGTCAACATAAACCAAGACATGAATAGTGTGACCAGAAGAGGTAATACTGAACAAAGAATAGTATGCATAGCTCTGTCTAAACCCATACTTGCAAAGAGCCTGAGCGAGCTTAGAAAACCAATTCCGCCGAGCTTGTCTAAGACCATAAAGGGACTTGTGCAGGAGACATACCTGATCAGAGAGTGCTTTCGAGTAGCCCGAAGGTGGAGTCATATAAACGAGCTCGTTAAAATCTCCATACAGAAAGGCATTATGAACGTCCATTTGGTGAAGTTCCCAATATCGTACAACAGTAATAGAAAGAAATGTACAAATAGTGACCATCTTGGCAATAGGAGCAAACGTCTCGTTGAAGTCAATGCCTTCAACCTGACAATTCCCAACACAACAAGACGAGCTTTATAGCGTTCAATATCGCCATTTTACTTGTACTTGATGCTATACACCACTTGCAACCAATGGGTTTCTTGTCAGGTGGAAGAGCTGTGAGAGACCAAGTACCATTTCGCTCGAGGGCCTCAAGTTCGGCGTGCATAGCCTCACGCCAACAAGCCTGTTGTACGGCCTTCGAGAATTGAACTGGTTTATGGCCTGAAGTGATTGCTGTAAAAAAATAAGCATGAGCTGGAGAAAACTTTGTTGATGATACAAAACTAGCGACCAGATATGGAGTGGAAGAGACAGCAGAATGAGAATCATCATGAAACATAGAGCTACAAACATAATCCTTGAGTAAAACACTGGGTTGACGAGGACGTGAGATGCGTCAAACACGCACAGGAGCCTCCTCATCTGAAGAAATAGTCTCAGCTAGGGGATGAGTTGTGCCAAAGTATGGACGCTAGTGGAACCAAGCTCAGCCGCGGAGTACGCCGATGCTAAATGCACGGTTGGGGATGAGCTGCCGTGTTCCAGAAAGGTGCCCTTCTATCCATGGAGGAGGAAAGATGTGGTGCAGAGTTACCCATGGGTGCAAAGGGTGCTGTAACCGCGTCTTCAAAGACAGCCGGATGAGGTAGAATCTGTATTGAAGGTGGCGACTGGGAGGTGGATGGAACCCGAAATGGAAATTGGTCTTCGAAAAATTCAACATCCCTAGAGAAGAACTGTTCAGATTCAAGATCATATAGACACCAACCTTTGTTGTCACTAGGATAACCCATGAATACACATTTGCGACTGTGAGCAGCGAACTTGCCTGTAGGCCGAGGAAGAGTAGAGGCAAAACAGAGACAACCAAAAACACAAATTTCTGAGTATTTCAGATCCTTTTTTAAAAGCAACTGGAATGGTGTCTGATTTTGAAGAACCGGCATAGGAGTTCGATTGATCAGAGAACAAGCAGTAAGGATACATTCTCCCCAAAATTTGATTGGAAGAGCAGCCTGAAATTGCAAATCACGCACCACATTCAAGAGATAGCGATGCTTGCGCTCCACTCTGCCATTCTGCTGAGGGGTGTAGGCGTAAGAAGTATCTTGAACAATACCATATGCAGCAAAATAATCATTAAGTCCAATTTTTTTACCATTATCTGATCTAAAACGTTGAAATGATGTCTGAAACTGAGTTACAGTAAGTGCGCAGAAATTCATAACCACCCTCGGAACCTAGGACTTGGACTTAATTAAATAAACCCTGGTTACGCGAGAGTAATCATCAACAATTGTAACAAAGTATTTAGCCCCACATGAAGCAAAAATTCTGTACGGACCCCAAATATCACAATGAACAAGCTTAAATAATTTTGTGGCTTTATTAGAACTCAATGGAAAAACAGCTCTTGTTTGTTTCGAATGAAAACAAATGTCACAGAGAGTAGTACTTTGTACAGAATCACAAGAAAAAGGTAAAGATGCTAACTGAAAATGAAGGATGCCCTAGCCTTTTATGCCACAACTTAGCTGTAGTCATCTTCTTGGACCTAAGCGTGTGACATGCTTGGGCGGACACCAAGAAATGCCGCAACCAGTAAAACCACGATGCTGCTCACCCACACTAATCACTGTCTCTGTGTCACTTTCCTGAAGTACACATAACTTATCTATTAAGAAACTGAAACACTGGGAATCTATAAGCAACCAAGCAAAGGAGAGAAGGTTTCATTCCAAAAGTCAGAAAATATAGAACATAATCAATTCTGGAAAACTGAGAGAAGACCAGAGAACCTTCCTGAACAGCTATAACAACATGATTGTCTGGAAGCTTATTTGGAACAGGAGAAATAACAATAACATCACGAAGCAAACCAATATTACCCTTTATATGAAAAGAGACACCAGTGTCTAAAATCCATAATGAATGCTTACCAGTAGCATCAGTGGAATGAGTGTTCATGGAGTTGTACATTTGCAAGATAGCTTGACATTGATCATGGATGAGGTTCGAACCACAAGTTGCAGACTCCGGGATAGAAGTGACGTCAGACGCTACAGAAGAGAGGGGCTTCTGGACCGAGAGTGCGACGCCACGGTGGCGACCAGCACATGAGCTTCCACGAATGGCCGAACAATAAACAAAGCCTTATAGAACACCATGAATCTTCCAGCAGCGAGATACGCCATGGCTAGGCTTACCATAATGAGAGCACGCGAGGAAGCCGGTGGTGGTCTTGTTCGGTGTCGCCGGAGCTGACGGACGAGGCAAAAAACTGAGCTTAGCCTGAGCCACAAATGTCATGCCATCATATTTGGTGTCACTTTCAGAGTGTCTTATGACACTCCTCCTGAACGACCAACGCATTAACTTTCTGGAGAGATGGCAGCAGTTCTTGCACCATAATAATGTAGTGGAGAGTGTCAAACATGTCATCGAGGCCGAGCAGAAATTGATGAAGATGCCCGATTTCACGTTCTGTCCTCAGCCTTGTCGTGATGTTACAAGAACAATTACTACAGAGGCAGGCCTGAAGAGGAATATAAGTATTAATCTCTTCTTAGACTTTCTTGAGTGCCCCATAATAAGATGCAACAGATTTATCATCTTGGCAACAATTCGTCAAATTTGCACGAAGTTGGAGCAGTCGAGGACCATTACCAACGGAGAAACGATGATGCAACTCCTCCCAGAGTTCGAAGACAACCTCTAGATAGGTGATAGAAGACCGAAGTGATGGATCAATAGACTGAACGATCCATCTGAACAACATGGAGTTAACACTGTACCAGTTATCAAGGTCAACAGAAGCAACAACAGCCTGAGTGATACGGCCGTCAATGAAACCAAGCTTATGCTTTGCCTAAAGAGCTTCATCGAGGTTGTCCATTTCTGATAGTTGTCCCCTTTAGGAGCAACCGGACAGAGAGACAAGCCCGGGTGATCAGAGGGGTGAAGGTAGAATAGAGAGGTATGATCGAAAGGATGCGGCAGTGGCTGAGGGCCGGCGGGCCGATCGACTATAGGCGGAGGGGCCGGCGGCGAGGGAGGGGCTGCTGTCACCGACAGAGCTCTCCGAATCGATCATGATGAGACGGAGGTAGGAGATTCACGGCATCGGTGGTGGGGATATTGTTGGGATCGAAAAATTTTAGATTTCAGAGAGTAGGCTCTAATACCTTGAAAGAAGGAAGACTGATATGATCGTATATTGACAAGTGAATGGGCAATATTTACCCAAAATGTACAAGAGGTAAATAAGGTACAAATATAACCTATTACAACACAAACTCAATTAAAGGGACACTAGAAATTTGTTTTATAGGATGGTCAAAAGTGATCAACAGTCCAGCGAGTAGGAAACAAAATTTTCCTGATTTTTGCCAATTTGTGTTGAAACTTGAAACAATTGTTAATACACTTAATTTTCATGGTTTGATAAATGCTATGCGAATAAAAGCAACGTACGCACACCCTGTTTGCACTGGCAGTTTGCAAGTTTGCACCACTGGCTTATTTTTTTTAATTAACAATTAGATTGCTGGTCAAACACGGAGGCTTAAAACTCTCCTTCTTTTGCAATTACATGCATGTACTCTACTACTGGGCATGGGTGACAAAATAGACCCGTAACTTGCAGGTCAAACAGATTATCTAATTTTAAACCTGTATAGGTATGAATTAAATGGGTAATGAGTTAAATGGGTAATGAGTCAAATGGGTAGTTGAAAAATATGGGTTGAACGGGTTGGGTTTGTGGGTTGACC
>JAUOBV010257629.1:0-11420 GCA_032360425.1 Rubia occidens
TGTCGCTCAAAATGGCATGTTTGGATCCCTCATATAATGTCATCTTCTTGTCATTATGTAGCGCTTCTAGGACCTCAGCTTTACCATGAAATTATCTAGCAACATCCTCCACCATCTCATCAAATCCATTGTTTCCATCTAACTCAACGCCTTCTTTACTATTAACATCTTCACTGCTAGCCCCGTGCTATACTCGACAAGTATAAATAGTGAAAAACCCTCGCATAACGAGATGTTCATGCAAATTCTTTCTCCCAAAAATACATCCTTCATACAATCCATACATGAGAAATGCATACACAAAATGCTATTCTTCTATGCGTGTTTGAACGCTGACACAATAAATAATTATACCAAAGGAATGTAATTGGGTGAATTCCTAAGATTGCGACTGATGAATTCAATATTGTCCATATCGACTAAGCACCTATATGAAAATAGCAATTAAACCTACGAAGTCATACCACACCTATCCATTCAAACACATTTCAAATATAAATCCTAATTCAACACATTCATAGCAAACATCACTAATATTCAATGCATTTGATTAGGTAATATAGTTGTAGGAGTAGACATACCATCTCGTATTAGTTAAACAAGAATCCCCAAAGTGTATTTCCCCCCATTTTTTTTACATGTTTTCCTAAAATAAAAACTTTAAACGCCAAAATATTTGACCCGCTTCATTAGTTCAGAGTTCGGTACCATATTTTAAAAATTACCACTGCCCACGATAAAGTTATGAAATCGGAACTAGGTAACAAAGAGGTTTAAAAATTGGAACTTTGTTTGGTTCTTTGGATGTGGTCCAACCAGAAAATTACAAATCCAGAACAAGCATCAGAGCCTAGCTCTACCGTGAACACCCATTCTAGACCTCAACAGGAAGATGACATCAGTACCTCATGATAAATCTAAGGTCTATAGCTACTAGAGCCCAATGCTTAGTTGCTACAAACTAGGAATTAGCTCTCGGGCATTAATATGATTCCACCGTTTAGAATTTTAATAACACCCACCATAGTCAAATTGAACCATCCTAACCCTAGGAATTGTAGGATACTCCCAAACACCGGGTACAATTAATCCATTAAACATTATCACCCCATTACCACTCGGGCATCTCAAAAGGTTCGTGTTAACCCCCAGTGCTCATGAGGCTACAAGAAAGTTTTATAATCCACACTCCCAAGCTAAATTCAAAGCCTAGCGCTAAATCGTGCAAGAATTAAACTAGGTGTACATACTACTCAAATTCAAGGCATAGATTATAACAAGAAGTTAAAGAAAAAATTAAGCACAATATATAAAAAATAGAAATAAATTTAAAATTCTCACAAATCAAAAGTTAATGCATGCTTACAAATATCTCCAAGTCATAATTTATAGTACTAAGATCAAACCCATGACATTCAGTGGATTAAATGCCACGGGACAGGATATGAATGAAGAGATGGGGGGGGGGCGAAAGAAAAACCAGATTTATTCTAACTACAACCGACTCTCTATTTAGGTTTAGAATAATTAGGCCTTTTATGGCGAAGAGGGAAAAGGTCCAAAAGGCCCCATTTAAAACCCTAGTCTGCCAGTCGAGCACAGTCTATGTACATCTTCACGAACAGTGTTCTGGAAGCTTGTCTCGGTACCTCTGATTGCATGAGTCATTCTGATCTACGCGGCAGTGTCTTGAAGCTCTGACCCGTGCCTCTCTGATTGCACGGACCATGCCATACTGCACGACATGTCCATGAATGTTTCTTGTCTTCCTTTTGATTGCACGGACCGTGTCATTCTTCATGGTCCATGCTCTGGACATTTCTTCGAGGATCAACTGATTACACGGGCTCTTAGCTTCATGTTTCCGCGATCCTTCATCTTATACCATTTTTAGACTAATGACCTTCGTTCTTCTACCAACCTTGTGATTAACATTTTATCTACTACCATCCTCGTGGATGCCTTCGCTTATGAGTGATCTACACTTTAAGCAAAAAAAAAGAGAGATCTTGACACTCACAAGGGAAAAATCTCGTTAAGTTCACAACTGACTCACAAAATATAGAAGTTACACACTTCATATTATGAAAGACCTATCTAAACCTAATTATCCACCAACAAAAGCATTAAAATGTGATGTTAAATGCCCTAAGAAAACATGCATTTGACGTCTCATTAAATCCCTCACACTTAAACCTTTACTCGTCCTCGAGTTAACAAGCACAAGTAAAAAATCTAAGTGCATAGCTAGCATGCAATTTCCCAAAACACAGTATTTTATTCCTAGAACTTCCCTAACCCCAAGATACAAGAATGTTACACAGTCTCACATCCTTAACCTAAGGTGTTCTAAACCAACCAACAAACCATTAATAAGAATGAGGTATTAAATTCCAAAGAAAAATAAGAACTATCGTACTTTACCAAAGAAGATACCAAATAGACACCACTAGAGAAGCATATGATAATTTTCAATTTCTCTCATTTTTCTCATTTTTTCTAGGAGTCTTCTTGAGTTTTAATCCTAGCATCTCCTTTTTTTTTCAAGCCTCACACCTAACCTTTTTCCACACCTTTTTGGCTTCTCATTTTTGCATAGGTTACCCTTTTGGGGTTTTAACCTATCCGGGCCTCCCAAATTTTCCTAAGTCTCCCTTTCGAGTTTTTGACTTAGAGGGATACACACACACACACACACACACACATTTTTTCATTTTTAATTGGATTTTCAAGCAACACAAAGTGCTCCAAAAGTGAGCTTCCCACTTACAAGAGAATGAACAAAAATCACACCACCAAATGTGAAACTCACCCAAACTAAATCAAAGGTGCCCTCACAAGTTTTGGTGAAAAACAAAAAAAAACAGAGGGAAAACAAGGGAAAATGTCATCATCCAAAAACATAAAAACGTAACAAGTCATGCAAATAATAAAGTGTCTTCCAACCCTCTCCCTCACACTCAGTCAATGCATTGTCCCTAATGCATGCAAATAAGGTTATGTGCGGGAGGAAAAAGCTTGGAAACATTCAAGCTCCTCAATCTGTCAACTCAGCCGGTGGTATGGTCCGGAGCGTCTGTCTCTTCACCTTGGATCGCGCTCGCAGTAATGTGACTGTCCGACCCCCATGGTGGCATCTCTCATCATCTCGGTAATCTAAGCCATTTCTTATCTCTGCTCCAACCAGCCATCTCCGATCTCGAGGTGCATCTGAGCCATGTTATACCTTAGATCCTCTATCTCCTCACCCGCACCTATTAGTCCTACCTCAACTCATGCTACAACCATATCATACCTCAGTCGATTCATTTGATCCTCCATATAACCAAAGCGGTAAGCAAGGTGGCAAACATAATGTCTGGTACCGGAGATGGTGTCAGCCAATCCTACCAACCACTCGGGCTTCTGCAATGGCGCCTATGAGTGGCTATGTTGTTTAAACCCCAATAAACTGTGCTCCCAGAACGGACTCCACTGTGGATGCTGCCATGGCTGAGGATGACTGTGGCCGGCCTGCTCTCTGAAATAGTCATGGTGGGAAGAGATGTGTTTCGCCTACTAAGGATGTTGTGGATAATGTATACTCTACTATGGTAAGTGCTAGGTTAAAATATGAGGCTTATAAATTAAGGAGTGATATGGCTATGGCTGGAAGGAAGTCATTTGCGCTGGTGGTTGTGGAAATGAGGTTCCCCGTGAAGGAAGTCTGATGGTGCATCTGTATCGGCTTCTCCTCAATGTGAGTTGGACTCTGATCTTATGGTTGGGGCTCCTCTTCATCCTCCTCATTCCAATCCCTATGTTCTCCTAAATTATTGTAGAAAGTCCCTCTCACTCTTAATCAGGCTGAATGAAGGGGTCCTCTACTGACCTGCACATCCTGGGGTCATTTATTTTAGGGAGTTACCCACGTGATGCATTTCGAAGATAGAATTTATAAGTTTCTCCCGTACTCACTGATAACTACTCTAAGGTAGCTAGTGGCAAGTCAGGGGTCATCCACCAAGACACTAGAATTCAGGAGTTAGCTTGACACAACCCACTATCGGGCTTCACCCTTTTCATGTGTCAGGAATAACTAGTGCTATAAATAGATGATTGGGGGAGAGGTTGTGACTAACAACCTACTAAGCATGCAAGCAAAGATAATTATACTATCATTAACTAGTCTTGGGGGTATTTGCGTAACATGACCAATTAATTGTTTTGATCCTAGATTCTATCACATATAACCATATAAACCTATTCTCATGCCTATGTCACATAGTGGAGATGACTGGGAATTCCCAATGCCTATCACACAAAGGTTCGATTTCCTTCAAAACCATCTCATCACCTCTATAATTTGGGATGCTCTTCGATCTTTCGATACTAAATTCATTCCCACCATCTCACTCCAATGCTAATGCTCCCCTCTTAAAGGATCTAAGCCTTGTTTAGGTAGCAACTATTAGATACGATAGTAAAGACACTACGTCCCAACACTCCACTATGGACACCAACCATGGGCCTAGAGAGGCAAAGGAATTGGCATCTCATGATAACTTCAGAGTCAATATAAACCTAGTCACTACAAACTAAAATGCCTATCCATCTAGATAAGCTCGGGGTTTCCCCTCGTTAGGAGTTTAATACAGAAACCCTCGGCCAACTGATCCTAACACGTAATCACTCACACAACTAGACAATTATAATTAACATTTTTTGGGTTGACACTGTTCAAGGTAGCATTAATGCACTCATTTCCCGGTGTCTCGATACTACGAGGTCGTTAGTCTAACACTCCCAAGATAAAACTAAATAGATTAGCATGATATTATACTATACATAGAATTGTGGATGCATCATAAAACATGTCATGGCATAAATCATACAAGAATGGAAAATACAAATTATACACAAATATTCATAGGACATAATAAGGTAATTTAAAATCTCAAAAAATCATAAATCATGCCATGAATACAAATACTACCCCTAGATAATAACCACTCTACTACTACTAAATCTATGACATTAATTGAATTAAATGTGATGGATCAAGTAACTAAATGAAGGAAGAAGAACAACAACCCCAGAGAGAGAATTTCTCCTTACCTCCCTTCCTACCTACCTACTTCTAAAATCTACATTATGATACTTTCCTAAACCCTAGAAGACTAAAGGCTCTTATATAGTAGATATGTTTTGGCCTTAAAAGGTCAAAAGGGGGAGAAAACCCTAGCACCTATGCTGGCACAACTCATGCCATATTGCACGTGTCGGCTAGCATGACCCGTGTAAAGGGGAATGAGGCATGCACTGGAGGTATTTCTCCCCCCTTTTTCAATGGTATGGGCCATACCAAAGTGTACTGATGGCATCGTTCTTGGATTCTGATGGAACGAGTCAGGCCAAAGTTCATGGTCTCATAATCTAGCCTTCATTTTTTTCATTCTTCGAGCACGGGTCGTGCAGGTTTGCAAGGCCCACTGTCTGGGCACCATCTCCTTGGCATAACCTATGGCACGGGCTAAAACACAGGTCGTACCAGTGTGCATGGCCTGTGTTATTGTTCGACTTATCCGGAACTTTCTCATTTCTTTATCGCAACTATCTACTACCACGTTTAGACTCGTGGCCTTCAGTTTTCTACCATCTTTGTGAATGACCTTCTAAAATCTACTGAACGATCTACAAATAAAGCTCACAAAAAGGATCTAGATGATCAGATGGATAAAAATCCATTAGATCTAAAATAGGCTTAGTGAAATTTAGATACTAAATTTGAAAACGATTATGTTAACCCCTTACGATGTAAACCTATCAAAATCTAACAATCTACCAACAAAAATAAAATAAAATAGTTGTTAAATTCTTTGAAAAATGCATGCATTTGACGTCCCATCATCTACCATAAAATCGCTCCTCAGACTCGTCCTACGACTATGAGGGAGCCTCATAAATTGAATACCCTTACAGCACCAGATCACCTGATTGTCCTTAACCATAATCAGGTACATATCCACCAGATATCTCCTCGTGATGGTGTAGGAGATGTCAGGATTTTCCCTATGATAAGATGCTAGAATCATGTGTTTCCTAATGCATTTAGCATATCTTTTAGTAGTTTTTGTATGGTAGATTTCTAGTTTTAGATGAGATTACACTACAAGGGGTTTGGATAACCATTGTTGGTTTTCTTGTCTAAATTCCTTGTTTTGTAGCTTCTTTAGATCTAATGGATTCTATGGCCTTACGAGCATCTAGATTATATTCTGTGAACTTACTTGTAGATTGCTCGTTAGCACTTCGGAGTAGATATTTGAAGGCCATTTGTGAGAATGGTAGTAGATTGTAGAAGGCCATTCACAATGATGGTAGAAGACTGAAGGCAATGAGTCAAAATGAGGTCAAACAAGGAAGACAAGAAAGCGGATTAATTGAGGTGTGGGAGTTGAACTGAGTTCTTAGAACGATCCGAGAGGAATCAATGTCTGAGGTTGGTACCGTTGGATTTTTATTCTTGGCTTCTATAAAATCAACTACAAGAACTCCCAAATTGGATCAGTGGTTCACCGTAGTGGCACACACAAGTTGAAGGAAAAATGAAAGTTTTGAAAGAGTAAAAAAATGGCACGGCCCATGTAGATTTTCATGGCCGTGCCAAGCCTGAGCCTAATCACTAGCTGAGGAAACTAAGTATCAGCATGGGCTGTGTGCTATCTTTTGTAGGGCCTGTGCCCCAAGGAGTTGAAGAACGATGTCTCTAGCCCACGACCTATGTGGTTTTGTGTGACCGCCGTCTCAGAAGAAGAAGACTACGACTCAGGTCCGTAGCTTGTGTACTTTTGAGTGGCCTCCGTGCTTAGTACTCATGGGGAAAAGCTCCAGTCCGTAGCCCGTATACTTTTGCATGGGCCGTGTGCTTTTGCACGGCTCGTACCGATGTGGCACTAGAGGTGGCATTAGGGTTTCTCTAGGGTATTTCCAAACTTGGGCCTTTAGAGAACATATATCTTCTCCTATATAAGGACCTTTAGTCTCCTAGGATTTAGTAAGTAGGCATAATGTATACTTTACTTTTTGGTATGTAGGAAGGAATAGGAGAATTTTCTCTCTCTAGAGTTTTCTTCTCTTAGGTTTTAAATCTATAGAATTTAATTCAATAAATGCTATGGATTTATTATTAGCCTTAGAGTAGTGTAATTACTTAGGGATTTTATTTGTATTTATGACTAGGTGATGACTTTATGAGATTCTAGATCCTCCTATCTTTTATGTCTATGAATGTTTGAGTTGTGCTTTCTATTCTTTTAAGATGTATGTTATGTATATTCTCTGATGCACCGTAGTTTCATGTGTGATATGCTATCATGCTAGGCTTGACTACTACATTGGGAGTGTTGGGTTAGGCGTATTGTAGGTTCATCGGTAACGGCTTTGTGGGTGGATGCATATATGATCAAAATTACCATTCCGATCGTTATAGTCTAGCTTTATTGGCTCATCATGTAATAATGTTCATGTTAGGGAAGACGTTCCCTCTAACAGTGCAAGAAACCCTCAGTGTAACCCGGTAGGATGAGCATGATAGTTTGTAGAAACTAGGGTTGTCGTGTAGCGAACATCGTCATTTCGATCGTAGAATCATTGTGAAACGCTGATTCTTTTTCCTCTATAGGCATAAGGAAAGCGTCCATAGTGGAGCGTCCGGGATGCATTTCCTTACTCTCACACCTAATGGTTGCTACCGCCACAAGGCGAATGCTTAGGCACTTGATCCTTTAAGCGGGGACATGTTAGCATTGGGAGTGAGTTTTACAAGGAAAGATGAGCGCAATCCGAATCCTTTATTCAATTGACGCACTTTCCCTAATCACGGAGGTGGTGGTGATAGCCAAAAGATATCGATGAACCTTTGTGTGACAGACATTAGGAATGACCGATTATAACCCACACTATGTGACGTAGGCATGAGATAGGTTTATATGTCTCGTATGCGATAGAATCTAGGATCAAAGTCATTCACTGATCATGTTACACAAATATCCCCAAGGCTAGTTTAATATAGTTTAATCTCCCTGATTTAAATTCTTAGTAGTTGTTTGATACAAACCCCCCAATCCTATTTTATTAGCCCTAGTTATTCTCGACACTCAATCTGAGTGACACCCGATTGTGAGTTGTGTATAGTTAACTCTTGAATTCTAGCATCTCTGTGGACGAACCCAAACTTTCCACCAGCTGCTTTCTAGTAGTTGGTGGTGATCACAAGAGCAATATATAAATCTTTTATATTTGGTCTCTTAGTGCTCCCCGAGTAATTCTACTTAAAAGAACGACCCCACGGGGTGGGAATCACCCTATCTCTGACATCCTCCTCGAGACCAAACCTACTTCTCTGAGCAAGATCATACCACCCATGGAAATCTCGCTAGTGTCTCATCTAGACACTCGATAACACTGGTAAATGAAAATGCTCAACGCATCGGGGTAACTTGTGCCCTAGACTGCTGACCACAGAAATCAGCACTCTTTCTAAGTGTAAGCGGTGCCCTCCCCATGGAAAATGACCACTGCCGATAACAAGCGTGCCATATATTTGAGATTTGGGTGGACAATATCGTTATTCTTGCTCTTCTTTTATCTTGGTTGCCTTGTGATGGCGAACCAGAAGTTATCCCGGTGGAAACTAGAATGGTTCACCTCAATGTTAGGCATACTTCCACCTGAAGCAGCTAGTAATATCCTTAAGCCTCCGAAACGCCCAAAATATAATATGAGACGGGAAAGGTTAGGCTATACAACAAATGATGTTCATACACACTGAAAATCCCATAACAGACCTTCCGATAGCTAGAGATTCCACGGAAACAGAAACCTTCGCTAAAATAAACTCACTAATAAAAAAATTCTTAAATGACCGTTAAACAAACTGTTGTAGCCAACACCTATACTACTCCTTTTATAATTTAAAAATGTACGGAATATTTCTGGCCACTTGCAACCACCAGCCGAAGTTATAGGAATACGATCTCCAGGTACACCCTTCCACACCTCTTCACACCCAAGCTATCTTTCACTTCGTTGTTAACTTCGTATCAAAATGAAAATAAATAATGCACTTACCTCTTGAGCCTCGCTCATACATACTCAATTCGATAAAAGTTAATCTTCTTCTCTCACCATGACTTCCTGGTTGGGAGGCTTATGGAATATACCCGTCCAGTCAAGAAAATTCCAGGACTAGAACAAACACCTCACAGGAACAAAGTGGTTCACCAAACATGCACAACACCTTGCATGAGGCAGAAGAAGAATCAGTGACCACAACATCCTATATTAGACCACAATCAATTGGTAAGTAATTATATTACCCTATTTATGAGGATGCATATTCTTTCATAATACTTATTTTTAAATTTGATATATTTTCCATTTTTATTTATATTTTTGATATTATTACATTCCATTTCATGCAATAAGTGAATCATTTTTATTCTTTTTTCCATCTTTGTAATCTATTCTCTCCACACAATTTAATTTGCCTAGAAAAATGTAATATAATAGATGGAGTAATTTTTTTGTTTGTTTATGTAAGTGTTTCTAATAAATTTTAATTTTGACAAAGAAAATCAATATAGAATGCTTTATTATAAATAATAGATATTGTACTGAAAGATTTTATATGTAAATACTTTCAATTTCTGATTTAATACTCTATAAATTTTATTTGCAATTTTTCTTGTACGACTTTATTAAATTTATGTTAATTAACCTTTAGAAATGACTTATTTTAGTACATATTAATATGTGATAAGTAATAACATTAAAAAATTAATTCATTAAGCTATATTATATTTTAATATTAAATTTCAATTAATTTGTATAATTAAAAATTAAAAAATATTGGCATTTAGTACTATATAAATTTTATTTATTTCTCTAAGATGATGAATTTATATTTTTTCGGATCAATTATAAAACTTCACATTTTGTAATTTTCTACTTCATTCAATTAATCACGAATTACTGACAATACTCCTAATTTAAACATTTTAGATCTAACGTATATAATTTTTCGATCATTATAAATGAGCCCCTCTGACCTTGGTTCCGCTACCGCTGTTGTTGGAAATGTCCAACTTTTACTGTTGGTTTTGTCTGAAAATGATGTACATAGTACAATATTTGTTGACCACGGAATTTTTTCCCCTCTTCCCTAGAATGTTTAATAAAATATGACTTTCTCTAGAATGTCATTTTTTGGTCGGAAATGATTCATTGATCATGGTAGTGAAAAAAGTGTTATAAATTAATCACAATGATTTTTTTAAAAAAAAATTGGAAGATGAAGAAAATGGACATCTATAATTCAAATGCACGAATTTTAATTAGTAAAAATTATCATCTAATTTAAATATTTTAATAAAAAATTGTATGATTATAATACATATATTTTTATCTTAAACTGTGCAAAGAAATCAAATCTTCAATTTTTAAATCATTTTTATATTATATGGAGTCCCTATATAATGTTGATAATGATAAGATTGTTTCACTAAAGTGACGTTTATAAATATTTTATCAAGACAATGTCTTGGCAAAGACTGTTTTTACATAAATTAATAGAAATATAAGGTTTAATTAAAATAACAGAAAGGTAAAATGTTTCATTTGCAATATTAAAAATTTATTATGCGACGTGCAGTTGTTATAAGTTTATAACCCGATTAATGCAATCCAATTTTTTTTGGAACGAATAAACTTTTATTACTTTAACCCATCAAAAAAACATACACATCATTAGCTATACACCTATTACACTCCTCAATTACTTTCTATCATAAGTTTTGAATATTTTATCTTCATTTGTTCTAATTTGTAGTTTGAACCTTGATTTTTTCATAGTTTATGGAAAAACCATCTTTCAAGAGACGGACACTTTATCATTAATTAAGTTATATTATAAAAGATGTTTGTTTATTTATATATAATAATATTTTAATTCACGTCCGTGCAAAGCACGGTGTTATCTAGTTTTAATTTTAATTAAAATTGGTAGTTTTCTTCTCTTCTCACTTAAAGTAAGAGCTAGAATATCAAACTTCAAAATCAATCCCAAAATCATCCTTTCATCCCTTCATTAGTTAATTGTCTTCTTCCACCAATCTTTTCATAAAAATTTAGTTGTTATTCATTCTAAGGAAAATTGGGAGGTCATCGTCGTACCTCTCAAAATTACTAATTTAATCCATAAAGTGATCTTAAGTACAATTAAGTAGATAATGACAAGCCGGGGTCGTTCACAGAGACAAAGGATTTTTCTAAGCGTTTGCTCATATACTTGTAAATACTACACTAGATATAAAGATATACATACATATAAAAGCTTGTAAAGAGGGGGGGGGGTTGGTTTGGTTTTTTTAAGTTATGAA
>JAUOBV010257735.1:0-11419 GCA_032360425.1 Rubia occidens
GGTTTAATGGCTTTAACTCCTCAGACTTTCTCTTCTACTTGGAATAGGTTATCATATTATATCAATAACCCGGTCAGATCAAGCATTCAGAGTAGCATAATCACTGTCCTGGCTTTGTGCACTTTCTGAGAACTGTGGAAGGCTAAAAATGCTTTCATCTATGATAATTCTCACTGTTCTGTTAATTCAATTATTTCCAATGTGAGGCATATCTTATTTTCCATTTTCTATGCCTTCCCTTTTCATAATCTTCCCACAGTGCTGGACTGATTCTGGATTGATCCCCATTAGTCATTTCAAACCAAAAAGGAAACTTGTAATTTGCACATGAAATACTCCACTGGCTGGTTTAAAGTGTAATGTTGATGCTAGTTTCAAACCAGGGGAACTCTCGGGTAATGGTTTGATATTCGGAGATTTTAGAGGGAAAGTGATTGCTGCTTTTCATAAACGGAGCAGAGCTTCTTCTGCTCTAGAAGCAGAAATCATGAGCATAGAATTCACTCTAATCTCTGCATATGTTAATCTTTTCCCCCTCACTATTATAGAGTCAGACTGTAGAGCTGCGGTTAGCTACATAAGGGATCTTTTAAAAGCTCCATACACACTCTTTCTAAGGTGTAGGAACATTGGAGATATGTTGGGGGCTGTTTCCTTGATTCATATTCACAGAGAATCAAATTATGTGGCAGATGCAATCCCTAAAAATGGTCATTTTTGGAACCCTCACCCCATTTCGTGTAAAATTGATATCTGTAACTTTGACTAAAAAACAAAAGGTTTGATTATTATGGATGAGAGGAAGCTCCTAACATTAGAAATATAAGTTATGATCCCCCATTAATTGCGATCTTTCTCACAGGCTTCTGATTGATAGTTTTAATGTTTCAACTCTTTTCACTTTCTTCCTAAGCAAGTACTGCTGGCCTTTCCCTTTGCTTTTGCAGATGAAGGTTTTCCAGTACCACGAAGGATGATGCTTCTTCAGTATGGTGCTACGATCTTCGTGTTGGTTTCCTGTCTATATGGTGGATCCATTGATGGAGGAAGACAGTTCTGATCATGCTCTCAGGTTTTTGACAATGCCTAGCCATGTCTGGCCATTCCTAAATTAACACGGGGTGTGGAGATTTACGAAATGGAATCACATGGTAGGATTTTAAAGGTGCTTCGCATAATCTTTTGATTGCGCCTTTTTTATTCTTTTGGTCCAAATGTGAAACTTTAAGAGGTTATTGTAGTTTTCATTGTAAGCTTTAAAGGATACTTATCTTTCATTGATGCAGCATGGGGAGCCTTCAATACAAACCCATCTACTTATTAAAAAATAAATTATTAAATACCATAAAATTTAAAATATTAATTTCAAAATCATTTAATTAAGTATCACATGGGTGTTAAAATATTAATTATGAATTTCACTAATATTTATGTATTAAATTTTTAAATAAAATATTTATTTCACATGCTGTTATTTATATCATGATTTATTATTAATTATTATATATTAAACATTAATATATTAATATTTAATATAATTAAATAACTAAACAGATTGTATTTAACATATTGACAATTAATATATTGATAAATTCAATCTAAAATATTAATTGGTGTTCTAAATTATGGAAGCGTATTATGGGTCGATAAAAATTCACATGCACTATTATTTATATCATTATTTGTTATTAATTAATAGTTATTAACTATTAATATGTAATATAATTTAACCGTTATCTTCTGTAAACTATTTTTTGTTTAGTTAAGTGTTATTCAGTTCAGTTTAGTTTGATTTAGTTCAGTTCAGTTTGATTTAGTTCGGTTCAATTTGATTCAGTTCGATTCAGTTTAATTCAGTCTCGTTCTGTTGGACTAAGTCCACTTCAGTTTGCTTCAGTTTAGTTCATTTTGATTCATTTCACTTCAGCTTTATTCAGTTGGGTTCATTTTGATGCAGTTCGGTTCATTTTTGTTCAATTCAGTTTAGTGCGATTTGGTTCGGTTCAATTTTTCATTTCAGTTCGGTTTCATTCAGTTAATTTGATTCATTTCGGTTCAGTTTGACTCAGTTAAGTTCAATCAACTCTTCTCAGCTCCAATCAACTCTTCTCAGCTCTTCTCAGCTATTCTCAACCTTAATAAATTCAGCTCAACTCAACTCATAGCCGTTTCAGCTGAACTGGACAGGGACCTACTCAGCCTATCCTTCGTTACTAGCCTTTTACAGCAGCATAACCAAAGAATAAAGTTTGCCTTCGGTCTCGCATTATTCTCCTAAAAGATCTCGCTTCATACTTAGCTGGTTTCTCCATTTTCAAGCTTCTGTATACTTGTCTGGTACAAAAATTTGAACTTCCTTTCTACTTCAGCCATGCCTCCAGATGTAGCACTATGTCCCTGCATTTGCTCAAGCCTTTTAGCATCAACGATGAGCTTGCTGGAAATTTAACCTCCATTGCATCCTTGTTTTTTTCTATAGTAGCATGGATCCAACGGATCCACAACCAATCTTAATTCCGATTCAAGTTCCACAGAGTCTTGCTAATGCACGCCTAATTCCACTCCCGCAAAGACAATACACTCTATACTCCTTTCTTCTTTGATTCACAAATTTATCCATGAAACTGGAGATTTCCTGGATATAATCTCAGCCCCAGTCCACAAACGACCTGCATATAGATTCTATGTATTTCAGCACAGCTTTCGGTAAAGGGAATGCTTGCATCCAATAGTTTACCACAACAAATAGTACATTTTTAATCAGCTGCTTTCGTCCCGCATAACTGACAAGTTTGGAGCTCTAATGTTTTACCCTCCTTTCCACCATTTTCTCAATGGGTAGCTAACACGTTAATTTTCGACTGGCTAACGGAACTCCCAGGTATCTTCCTTTCCTCAAACCCAGTTATATTCAGAATTTTTTTCCTTTTGTGCATCATCCACCCCTCCAAAGTATACTCGGCATTTACCTTTACTAACTCGAAGTTCTGTAAATTCCTGAAACTTCCTGTATGCCCGTATCAAGATCTCCACAGATTTGTCATCCCCCCCTTGACAGCAATAGAACATCATCTGCGAAACTTAAACTTATAATCCCCAAGAAGTCACACTTTGGGTGATACTGATTCATACTGGCTCCCTGCAAACACCTCGTCATGTATTTCATTACCAGCACAAACAGTAATGGAGATGTAGGATCTCCTCGTCTCAATCCACGTTTGGCATGTACAAATCGGGTTAGGCTACCATTAACCATGTATTTGAACGATACAGGTGTAGTACACTTCACCATTGGAAGAAAAAGGGCCTGGTGGGTGGATTTCTGTAAAATTTAAAAGTTCAAGGGAAAATAAGTCTATTGCTAGATTAAATTTTTCTTAAAAAGAAAAGTGTGCAAATTTTACCTGGGACAGATGGTGATTAATTAGACTGATAAAAAGGTCAAAGATTTTAGTTACAATATTAAAATTTTATTATGCAACTTGCAGTAGTTATAAGCCTGATCCGATTAATACAATCCTGAAATTTTATCTTCATTTTTTAAATTTACAATTTAAACTTTAATTTTCTATTACTTGTGAAAAAATTGTCTTTCGAGAGTGGGTCTCATTCATTTAAAACACCTAAATTTAATGTGTCAAATTTGTTTTAAAAGATCTACTACAATCTTTGGGAAAATTTTGTGAAATATCCAAGACATGCTGCAATACCATAAACCTACGACCAATCCCAAATGTTCACTCTCCAACACTGTAGCGGCCGGTGCCACTCAGCAAGTTCTCTCAACTACGTGTCGACCGATGAGACAACCCACCACCGCTCCAACCGGTAACAAACAACTATTACGAATTACGGCGGCTCAGTACTTGTCTCGCTACTACCAGGAACATGAGTTGCTGGAAAAGAAGAGACGCGTGTCAACCGTTTAAACAAACACACCTTGCGAGCTCTGCTCTGAATGTGTGCAACTATACGATTTGGCACAACACATGTCACCTTTCCCATATATTTCCACCGCTTAATCTTCTTCTCCGTATTGTTAGGTCACATTTCCCATATGTTTCCACCGCTTCTTCTCCGTATTCGCCTGTAAACCTCTTTCACCAACCGTACTGAAACTGATAGGGATGAAATGGACAACCCCGGAGGGATGAGACCAAGAAAGATGAGGTTAAACTTTGAGCTTGAGGCGGCGGAGACTTTAGCATGTTTGGCCCATTCATCCGGCCGCCACCAAGATGCTAATCCGGTATGGTGAATTTTGAAGTTTCAGTTGTTTCTATATTCTGCAACCTGAATTTCGATTCTTTTGGCCGTAGATTTCGCCGGAGAGGCAGGGATCCCGTAAAGCAGAGCACCGGTTTTCTCTGACTACATCCGATGTTACGGCCAGTGCCAAACCATCCCCGACTGAGGTAAAATATTTCCTGAATTCTACACCAATTGCTTCCTATATGCGTGAAGGTAATTTATACTTTACCTCTGGTATCTTCCGCACTGTTGAATTGATGTTTATAAATATACGGGGGATATGGTTTTCATTGTACCCAGTGATTCTTGATGCCGTATACTTTTTGATGCATGAAGTTGTTTTGTTGTGTAGGCCGATAGGGAAGCAAAGAGAATGCGCCGAATGCTGGCAAACAGAGAATCTGCCAGGCAAACTATTCGGCGTAGGCAGATGATGTTTGAGGAGTTGACTAGAAAGGCAACCACTCTGGCTCTGGAGAATGAGAATCTGAAGAAGGTAAGTGTTTACGAGGAGGCGTTTGGTTCTTAAATGCCATAGAGAAGGGATTGAGTAGAACTTAGCCGATCATTTCTTTTAGCTGATCTTTGACTTGTTCTTCCGAACTTATCTACAATTCAGTTCAGTTCTGTTCAATTTCAACTTAGCTTAGTTTTGGTTTGTTATTCCTATTTTTCACCAGGTTTAATTTTAGTTCCGTTCAGTATGAAATGGAACCCCGGGCCCCAGCTGATCATTTCTTTTTCATGCTGTCTATTACTGATGAACAGAGAAAGGAAGAGAAGATGAAAGATTACCAATCCTTGAAAGAAACCAATGATGCTTTGAAAAAAGTGGTACATATTTCAGATTTATTCTACATGAAATGTTTCAGTAACTACAATTAGCGGGAACTTGTAACAACCTGATTCTGCAGATGGTTGAGTTTAACGTACCTGAAGAAGCAGAAGCAGAACCAGAACCAGAACCAACAGAGTGCCCTGTTTCTACTACAGCTGCAACTACTACCCAATTGTTTCCCCCTCCGCCTCCAGCGCCGGCACCACTCAGTTGGCAGTCACTGAAACAATCATCGCTGCAGCAACTCCGATCATCGCAGAACGAATATCCAGCCCCGTCAGCGGTGCTTCCGATTTCTGAAGCCTGGAGGCAATGTCTGTTGAATGATGCAGGCGCTTCATCTAGCTCTGTTCCCAATCCCAATCCTGGGGGAGGAGCTTTGCTGTATGTGCTGCAACTGCTGCCTAATCCATCGAATGCAGGACCTCCCGAATCCTCGAATCCGGCTCAGATTCATCTGTGCAGCCAGTGTGGGGCTGCGGCTGCTAGCCAATCATCCACACCGTCGATCAACAGAGGAAATCGTGGTAAAACTGTATCTGATGTTGGGGATGGGAAGCCTCATAAGGGTGGAGGAAGTGATCTTGATAAGGGAGCTCCCTTATCCATGCCTTTGAGCTTTGTGGAAACATCCAGCGCCAGTGGAGCTGGAAAAGTTACCGTTGGCTTACAGCTGCAATCTTCCGGTGAGGAAGCTGCTAGGGGGCGCTTGGCCAAGAATGCACAAAAACATGCTCCAGTTCCGGAACCGGTGGGGTGGTTGGCAGCTGCAGACACTCCTGCACAAGCGAGGAAGCGGAGGAGGGAACTTATGAAACTGAAGAGTTTTCGTCTTGGTCAGTTCAGTATGAACTAGGTAATTTTCTGCTGGATATGAACTTAGTTGGCTTTTGAATTGTGCTTGGACTTAAGGTTTTGTGCTGAATGATATGCAGAACCAGGTTGAATCAACTGTGCTGAATAAATGAGCACTTGAGAGTTTTTCCCCCCTTTGTTGAGGGGTACAACACCTACCTTCTAATGGGATCCGGTGCTTTAGTGATGGTATAATCGTAGCCTCCTGGGGAGTATTGCGTGAGAGTTACAATGTTTTTTATGGTTTCTTTCATGGAGGAACTGGTTTTTCATATTCTGGTTTTGTTTTGGACTGAGGAAAGACTCAGTAGAGTGTAACCGTGTTATGGTTTTGTTCTGTTTTGAAATGGTATGTTTTAACTTTTTGATTCGAGTTCAAATATCACTTGAATTTGTGAAAGTAAAACATTTACTTTAGCGTATGATATGGCCTAAGGGATAAGGATAGGAACAAAGTTCAAATTCTTTCCATAATTGGTACCTGTCAAACTTAGAAAAACAAATTAAAATAAAACATGTGTCAAATTTAAAATATTGTAATTCTATGTTCAAGGTGATGTCATATAGACTAGTATAGGATTCTTGCTACTTGCAAGCATAACACAAATGCTTTCTACTACTGTATACCGAGGTCTCGTCAAGCCAACAACAGAGTGTACCTTTGTTTGCTTCTTCGTAACCAAACACATAAGTTTAAGGATAGTTGTAAGTCGGTGGCTACCTGAGGAAACTCCAATTTGATCTCCCTCAAATTGGTGATGCGAAGGAGTACCTTTGATTATTGCGGCAACTTGGAGTTTCCACATCATTTCAATGTTGAGGGTGGCCCTTAAAAGGCATGAAAATAGGGGCAAAATCACGAATTTTACATTTTTTTCCAAGATTCTAGAACAGTTCCTTCTCAGTTATGCTTTCGCACGGTGTAAATTTCAGATTGGGGAGTAGAAAAATTCTTTTTGGGGGTAAAAGTGCTCAATAAGTATACCCCGTAGCCCTAAAAATCCTATGGTTGAGTGAGATCAATGGAGAGGCGACTGAGTGTTAGAATTATTCACCGGGAATGGCAGTTTCCATGCGGCGCTAGTAATCTTGGAATTTTCCGGCGACAGAGATTCAAGAACTGGTCGAAAGCAGAGACCTCGGTTCCAGGGGTATAATCCCGTTGTTTAGAAGTGGCGACGATTCTCGATGAATTGAATCAAGCGGTTTTCTCTTCCCGAGCATACTTTAGGAGGTCCTACCCAAAAATCCCATCCCAGTACTTTCACTGCCTCAAGGCTAGATAAAAACTTGCTTAATATGCCGCACACACGCAAAGAGGCGAGACTTAAGGAGTTGGTGTTGCATCAAATCCGGCACCAAGCATGAACAAGTAACTGCTTTGGGAGAAGGGTCTTAGGAAGAACTGAGTGGACAAAGAGGAAAGTGACACACTACTTGGGACCAATCTCCCTCACAATGGGGATTTCTCTTGCATTTGATACCCTCTTAATATAGGATGAAGATGATTCACTCACCGTTCAATTGTCCCCAGTGGAAGAATGATGTATATTTTTCCTACAGATCATGACCTAACCACTCGGTCCCCAATGGCCGCAATCTCTTTTTCAAAAGATCAAACAACTCAACGAATATTTATGCTTTAGTACTATTTATGCAAGGATTCACAGATTTTTTTTCGCTTTTGTAATTTTTTCTATTTGATTTCTAATTTTGTTTGTTCTATTGTAGGTCTAGTTTATTTTCTTGTAAGGGAAGAGTTTGGAAACACAAATAACCAAATATTTTGAGCATGGTCAAGTCATCATCTACAATGGCTACCCAAGGACTGATGAAGGAAATCTGTTGATACTCCCCTATTTATTTATTTGTGGCACATTTTTTTTACTTTGGAATTATTTTTAACATTTTGGCACCTTCCAAATATGGTAGAGTGTAGGTTATTCTTGTCTGTTCATCTTACTTTTCTACATTTTACTCAATTTCATCCATTTAATTAGCATCTTCTAAATTATTGGGTGTAAGATTCATGAGTTTCTATCATAAAACCAATTGGCACTATGTAGAGGTGACTCATGATCTTATATATTAAAGAAATACTTTGGAAACCACCAATGTGGGACACTCAAACACGCCCCCTCACGTGAATCAGTATTAATAATCGCGCAAATATGGACAAAAAAGGGGGGTCAAAGGTCTATCGGTAGGAATACAGGTCCACTGGGCCGATCAGGCCAACCCTGGGCTCTGATACCATGTAAGATTCATGGGGTTCTATCATAAAACCAATGATAGAAACCCATGAATCTTACATTGTGCAACAAATTGATCTCCAATATTAGATGAAACAAAGGGAGTAGTATATGTGGGTGCTAAGATGGAATCTCCCCAGAAATGAAGAGCAAAACGACACTGATACATAAAAGAGCTTGCTACTTGCAAGAGATGTCTGCTTTCTCTTCCCTATCTCATTCTGTTGTGGAGTATAAGGACAGATTTTTCAATGAATTATCCCCAAAGAAGAAAATAGAAACTGACAGTCTTTGCTAACAAATTCAATTCCATTATCACTCCTAATTACTCTCACTCTTTTACTCAACTGGGTTTGGATTATGATCAGGAAGTATTTTATGATGCTATGAACTAGAGTTTTGGTTTTTTGGCTTTAAGCAAGAATGTACAGGTGACTCTACAGTAATCATCTACAATGGCCAGGAATAACTGAGCACCAGTCCAGTATGTGTGTTTATCTTAAAAGTTCCTCGTACATCCATATGAACTAGATCAAATGTGGAAAAACTCAAAGTTGAAGAATTAGGAAAAGAGTTTCTTGTTTGTTAGGCAAGAGGACGAGTACTACATACGTTATTCATAGCAGGAAGAATCAAGTGTTGCATGATGGATGACCTAACTTGTAGTGTAGGTTCTGAATTTATGTGTATGAAACAAATTTAACAGAAGATAAAGCAGAATGACTAGGTAGGTGTAGGTGTGCTAATCTAGAATTTTCTAGGAGTTTCTTTATTGCATCAAGATGAAAGGAAATGTAATTCTGTACATAGAATCCATTGCTCTCAGTAGCAACACTTATCACAAACTTAATCTTGAGGTCATGTATTGTACAAACACCAGGGTAGAAGTTAAAGTGCAATTGAGATTGTTGAGACAATTTACTAAGAGAAGATTGAATCTAAGTATAGGAATTAGGTAAGATAATTGAATCACTTAGATTCTCATATCCAACGGAGTCAACAAAGACAGTAGAGTGATCAGGAAAAGTAATTGATGTTTTATGCGCGATTGGTTGCAAGGATCGAGAAGAAGAAAGATTGCTACACATATGTGATTACTGATGATGCACCAGTATCGAGAATTCATTCATCACTTTTACAACAAATTGCAGCATTAGTCGAACGAGTAAGAAAGCTAGATGAGAAATCACCAAAGTGAACAAAGTTGATCATGTCACCATTCTCAGGTCCTGATTCTTTGGCCTTTCCCTTCATAAACTTGCCAAATTCAGTTTGAATCGGGTAAGCAATCACATATTGTATGTTACCAATCTGCTTAGGACCTCCCATGTCTAAAGGTGAGGCCTGATCTCTTTCTTCCAAACCGAAGTAGAATTCACCTTTGTTGAAGCCATATTTACGGTCAAGCTTGATCCAGTGCTTGTAGATTGGTGAATCAGAATCAAATTTGGGACAGTCACCTGTGATGAATTTCATTTTGTCTCTTGCTTATCATTGTCCGATTCCATGTCACGTAGTTCATTTCATTAAGCAAATCTGAAACCATCACCAAACTTACATGATCAGTGCTTGGCAAGAACAGAGGATCATGAGGCATGATCTTCACATAACCTTCATCATATGGATTTCTGGCGTTCCTGAAGTTCACCGAGCCAGTTTCACTTATTCTAGACTCAAATTTTTATCAATCAACAAAGGATTTGGTGGATAGAGGTCAGGATTTCGAGCATAGGAGCTCGGATACCGAGAACAAATTCAAAACTCTAGAAATTTCTGAAACTGAGCAAAGCTATAACTGTTAACCAAAGGAAATGGAATAAGTATGCAAACTGAAATTTGGGGATCAAACTTTCTGATTAACTTATTTTAAATCATCTTTCACACCGGTATGTATACATACTCTTGTTAGGCTAACTAATTGTCAGTTATTCCCAACTAACTACTACTTCAACTACCTAACTAAGTTGAAAGCTTGCTATGATACCAGATTGTTAGAATTGATTTGAATTTATTTTTTTTATGTTCTGTTTTTGGAATTTTGAGGTGAGGGGGGAAATTATTGGGATTTTTTCCTCAAAACACCTTGAATGAAGTTAGGCATGTTCTACCGATGACAAATAATTTGATATCAACGACTATTCTCGACAGTGGGGGGTTTCAGTTTCCAAGGTGAAGGTGCAGTTAACGAACAAAGAATTAAAGAAGAACAAAGATTATTTTACGTGGTTCACTAACAATTGCGTTAGCTATATCCACAAAACAGAGACATATTTTATTAAAAGACACAAAAGAGATTTCTCATACCAGAACAATTGTCTTCAATCTGAGGCACATTAAAAACAGAACCAGATGAGAGTTTATATAGATCTCCCAAACTACATAATCCTAAACCAGAATGGAATAAGACTAGCTAATCTTATTCCTAAACAGAATTGGAATTACCTAATAATAAATCCAAAATAGAAAAGTATTGGGATTCAAGTCATATTCTAATAGAGTTAATTAACATTTTCCTTTCATAGGTTTAGTTAAGAAACAATCATCGTTCACATTCTTAGTGAAGCGAAGTCTTCCTTATCTAATGCATTAGTAAGAAGATGTAGAGAATTGATTAGAGTTTTTTTAATCTAGCAGTGAAGCTATACAAGCAATGTTCGATCATACTAATAAACAACCAATCCACACTAAATTGCATGGAAATTGAAATTAATGAAATATACCATTTTTTCCAAAACTTTCTGCATCATTTTACTAAGCTTCAAGGTGTATATTAATGTTGCTACGCTTCCAAGTGTAAAGAAGATTTTGGTTACGCCCACCTGCCACACTTCCATGAAGTGTAGCCTAACATTCTAGTTATACTTGTAACTGTCGCTATTTAGCCCTAAAAAGTGTAACAGCGGGCTTAATGTGTTGTAGTGAGATCACATCTTACTGGTGGCCATCCTGATTTCTGTCAATTTGGATAGTAGTAATACTGACAAAAATACATGTAGATTAAGTAGCACACTCAGCATCATCATTTTTCAGTTTGATTGGAATCAACCCTAACTTGACTAATTTCCATATATGAATGCTACAATTAAGGTTTGACTTCAGCTGATCAATGGTGGACCCTAACTTGACTAATTTCTACATATAAATGCTAAAAATTAAGTTTTGACTTCAACTAATCAACAATCAATACTAACTTGACTAATTTCTATATACAAACCCTAACAAT
>JAUOBV010257946.1:0-11418 GCA_032360425.1 Rubia occidens
GTGCAAATTTGTATATCTCGCTTTCTTCCTAATTTGACGTACTATTATTTATTTCTCCTTTCTCAAAGAATACTATATAAATATGTCAATATTTTATTATTGCTTATATTATTTATTTATCTCATTTCATTTTATTTTATGTTAAACTATCTTGTCGAGTTTGGAGTTATAGCCTAAAATAGTCAATAAAACATATATGATTTTTTTATATTAAAGTTAGCTATTATATACGCACAATCTTCATTAAGGTCGGGGTTTCACATCCATCAATTTCCAATTGAATAATTTTGGACTTTACAGTTATTCAAATAGAAAAAAGGAAATAACTTTGAACTCTTTCAAACACCTTTTTAACGAAAACAAGTCCAAAATTTTTGACTTAAACATGGTTCAATTGGAAGAGCGGAACCTTCGATTAGAGGGGTATTTTTAGAGAGGGGAGGAAGAACCTTCGATTTCAATTGTGAGAGCAGAATTGAGAAAACAAAATTGAGAAGATGAGCCGAATTGGAAGGAGTTATATTAGTCGAATTGAGAAGATGGAGAAGTTGAGTTACATTTGGATTTTTGGGAATACATTTTGTGATTTGGGAGGGTAACCGGACATTTCACATCTAATTAATTTTTTATTTCTTAAATAGAGAGGGGTTTTTCGGATATTTTGACCAATATTTCAAATGAGACAAGATCATATTAACTCTAGGAAAAAAACCCGAGGTTTATGTAAACACACTTTCTATCCTAAATTTGCTCCTTTAAAATGGCTAATTCAAAAAAAATTTACTTAACATTTGATATTTTAAACTTCTATACAACGGCTTGATATCTTTCTTAATTCCACTCACAAAACCTCCCAATAAATACGCATCATCAAGAAAGAGATTGTTCATTAAAATCAACGAACTCACCATCTCAAATTCCCTAATTATCTTTCACAAAATTCAGTTATTGAGGTTTATTAAACTCTCCAATTGCACTTATCTTTTATTTTATCCATTTTGATCAGCCAAGTCTTTACTAAATCAATCAAAGAAATCTCTCTCTAGATACCCTGCTTCCATGAACCACACAAATGTTGTCATCAAAATACAATTCCGCCACACCTACTTTCTTAAATCTTACCAATTTAATTCATAATAAAGATTTTTTTGCATTTTCTAATTCCCGATTTTTTCCTTTCCATGAATTGATAAGCAATTTAATTTAAAGAAAATGATGAATGTTGAGATTAAGATTTTTGAATTTAAATTTAAACTTTTGACCGTTGAAGTAACCGTTGTGATATAGCCGTTAGAATAAAACCTATAAATAACCTAATTTTTCAATACTCACTATTTGTCATTCAAATAGTGAAAAAAGGAAATAGCGCCAAACTCTTTCAAATCCTCTTTCGATAAAAAGAAATCCAAAAAAATTGATATAAACATGCTTCCTTATCGATTCGACCTCAACGATGCTCCTTCAAGATCGTCGTCCTCTTCATCTAATGCTATCTACGAAATCGACCTCAACAAGTCTCCTATGAAATCATCGTCCTCCTCATCTGAGGCCAACTATTCATTTGATCTCAATCGCACTCCCTTGATATCGTCGTCATCCTATTTATCTGATTCCAGCAACGAAAATGTCGCATCTAATCGCAATCTAAGAGCTAGGGGTAAAAACTTTTGTTTCTCCTTAATCTTTTTCCTATGTTTCTTGAAAATGTACTCCCCCATCGCAGCTAAATCTACAAAGAATCTTTTTTCCAATCAAAGATGTCGAACTTTGACCACATATTTGAATAGGTTTATGAACAATAATTTTATCGTATGAGACATGATTAAATTCATCATAACTTGTAGTTTCAAAATATCAATTTTTTGTGTGTCGGCGTTATTATCCATAGCTATCTATATTTACAGTTAAATATGTTTTTTGAATATTGTGAAAAACATCTGTGCAAATTTGGTTGGGAGGGAGGAAGCGCAAACAAACACTTCAATGATACAAGGAGTTCAAAAAAATATAAAAAATCCCACATCGTAGAAGAGCAAATATTTTTTTTTACATTTCGAACGTATATAAATGACTCCGTACTTTTCGCCGTCCCCGCCCTTCACACTGTTTCAGTGTTCATTCTCTGCCATTTTTCGTTTTCTGCCCCTCAAATTAATCATCAAAAACCTGTTTTTCTGGCAAAAAAACTCCGATTTTGTCCGTGTAAGGTTTCTACAGCTCTTTGGTTTCGACTTTCGAGCACGTTTTTAGTGTAAATTTTTTTGGGTAATTCTCCTAAACGCTAGTGCATTTTCATTTCTCGGAAGAGCTGTGCTTCATTTCTCGGCGGAGAAAAAAAGAGGGAACATCTAGGGCTTTCCGCCTGTGCTATTTTTGACTCTCTGTGTGTGTACGTGAGTTTGTACGTCTGTGTGTGTTTGATTTTAGCGTGTTTCTACGTTGTGTGCATGTTATGATCGCATGATTAAAGATGTTGAGGATTCCGGCTTTGGACCTAGGGTTTTGTGTGTGTGTTTTTTCTGAGTCTTCTGACATGCAAGTGTGGGTGTGTCATTTGTGATACATCTTGGAAATGAAAGAATGAGGGTGTTTAATCTAATTTTATTTTTTGTGAAATACTGTTGTTGCTGTATGCTATTTCAATTTTTCTGCAAGAACAAATAGGAGGAGGATTTTATTTACGTTCCAAAATGATGTTATAGTGTAACCTTTGGTTAATGATTCGGTTTTGTGGGAAATCTGGCTTGCTATTGACTTGCATTTTGTGTAACCAGACATGGGAACCGAGCAAATGAGTATCGATGACATGTATTTGGTCGCTGAGGATCCAATGGAGAACTTGAAGTATGTCCAGCAAATGGATGCTGGGACTCTGAAGACCTTTTGTAGGAAGGCATCGACAGCTTTCTTTGATGAATTTGGCCTTGTTAGTCACCAGATTAACTCTTACAACGCGTTCATCAAGGATAGGCTTCAAAAGGTTTTTGACTCTGTAGGGGAGATTAGAGTGGAGCCTGGGTTTGATCCCTCCGAGAGATATGTTTCAGTGAAGCTCGGCAAGGTGCATCTTGAGACTCCTCAGTTTTGGACCGATGACAAGTTTTCCGGAGAGGGTGGTCCTGACAGGTTGGAGATGCTTCCACGTCATGCACGCCTTATGAATATGACTTACGCTTCTAGGATGGTTGTGGAGACTTGTTTACAGGTAATGCACTTGACTGGTTTTAATATTCTCCATCGGTATGTAGCAACTTGCACTTGTAGGATTTTGCTCCAAGGAATTTTGTGAGAATGTGATATAATTAACCTTGTATGTACACATCTTTTGCCTGTGCAATGATTCACAGAGAGTAGATTGGAAATTCTTTGCATTTGCTTGGTAATTGAATATCTCTTGAAGTCTCTGTTTGATTTGGTACACCTGTGCACTTATGTTCCATGGTTTGATGTTAGTTCTTTCATTGGTTTGTAACTTTGTATATTTTCAATATAAGTTTACTCTGCATAGATCTCGAGGATAAACACGGGAAGCTACTGCAGTAACAAAGGCAGTATTTGTTTCACTGATCCATTCTTAAAGTTTAGGGGAAAAGCATAGCTTATTAACATGAATTTTCTTTACTAGCTAGATAGGTTTTCGATTCGGGGAACTGAAAACAAGATATATATCCAGGCTGTTTATTGCATTTCCCACTCTCCAGTTACCTGTAATGTGAGATTTGATTGAGTTGCTCTTTTGAAAACACTTTGACCAGTTGGTTTGGGATCAGTTAATAAATCGGTTTTGACATTTGTTTTCGATGAAATCAATGTCAATCCGATCACCACCTTTCTGCTGTACTACTTGTACATATACATATATACATTCTACTGACTTGAAGGTTGATGAGGTTTTTGTTACACAGAGAATCGTGATAGCATTCATGATCATACATAAGGTTGTTTCATAGTGTTGTTGAGCATGCATGATTAAATTACACTCATGTTTTACAGAAACACAAATAGGAATGTAGTATTCATGAGATTATGATATTAATTACATGATCATATGTTCATAGTTAATTGATTTGTTCTTCTTACCAAAGAGCATGAAGTTCCGGTTTTAATTAGAAGCTGTTTTTATGATCGATGTTTAGGGGTAGAAAGTACAAATTTTAGTGCAAGAGATGATCGAGAAAGAGGTCGTTTAGTTACAAAAACATTCAGTAATGCATGGGTACAGTTTAAGAAATGAAAATAAAAGTGGAATTAAATGATTTAAAATAAAACGCAGATTTTGATAGATAGTAGGAGTCAATAGAGTAACCTAACCCTTATTTGGATGTGATCAATAAGTCCTTGAAAGTTTTGTAGTAACTAAAATTGTGGTATTCCTCCCGGTGAGTTTTGATATTTGTGCATATTATTGTCATTGAATTAACCACAAAAAAGTCTATTTGATTTTCTAAAATTGAACACTTTCTTTCATAGATTTTTTTTAAAACTTACATTTAAATAATCTTTTTTAATATATCCACTTAATTCTTTCCACACATTTTAACTTATGTTAAAATATATGAAGAATAGGAGTATTTGTGTTATAGAATAAATTGGGGGAGTGAAATATCGTTACAAATACTTCGTATAATGTATTTGTGGGCACCGGAATTTATCGATCTTAGACAGATGCATGCACATGCATACATATCTCATATCTGTCTCAACAAAAATATCTCCCAATCCACTAATTAATACTCTTCCGTCCCAACATTATTGGCCTATTTGCTTTTTCAAAGTCAAAGTTTGTAAACTTTGACCCTAAATATCAATTTATATATTTATAATAAAAATATCATGTGAGATTTTATTAAATTCGTCTTAACGTCTATTTTCTAAATATGATTTTTTTTATGTAAAAGTGTTGTATGTAGTTAGAGATATCGATGGTCAAACATGATCATTGAAGATTGTGAAAAAGTAAATAGGTCAATAATCTTGGGACGGAGGGAGTACTAAATAGACAGAAATTAAGTCGGCTCGTTCATCGATGATAGGAGAATTAAACCGCAAGCAAGCCTATGCATTCTTGAAGTAAGGTCATTATAGAGATCCTTGATTTGGTTCATCATGGTTTCTTTCTTATTCTATTTAAGATTTGACTTTCAATTTTAATTTTGGGCTCTTTAAATTTTAAGATATGTCATTGATTCTAAATACATGTCAGAAATATGAAATCAATTTAATAGTTTGATTTGTTGGATTTTAAGTATTCACTTAATATATCTATGTTAATGATTCAAAATTTATAATTTATTCATCATTTTAGTGCAAGTATTTTGTGCGACAAGAGGCTCATTTCGTGCAATATTATGCTAATTTTATGCATTGCACTAGGCACAACGACCAGTACCGTGTTTAATGATTAAAAATATTTAATTTATTTCATCATTTAAAATGGAAATCACACATGAATATTGCGTTATTTTTTCATATGGTATAAATATAAATATCTGTGTGACGGGAGGAATATTTTGTGCTAATTTCATGCATTTCATTGGACACAATAATTAGTAACGTATTTAATGATTCAAATTATATACATATATTATTAAATAAGACTTAAATTCAGTTAAATCTCCATAATTCTGTTCTGTTCATTGAAACTTTTGGTTGGTAAATTCTCATTCTCAAAAGAAACTCTTATAATCTACAATTCAATGTTCATCGGGGATCACCTTAAAAGAGCAATTAACCTGGAGGGTTATCTCAGATTTCATGTCACGTAAGGGTTATCATGTATCGCCTCGTCTATGTGAGTATAAGTTCAGTGTTTTGAACAAAAAAATACTGGAGATTGAATATCTTGGAAAAGGCACTGCTTGTGAGGTTGTAGAGAACCGAGTGCTTTTTGACTTACATAATATGTCCAAAGAAGCAGTTGTGGAAGTCCTGAAGATTTTAGCTTGCAAACAACTATTTATCAAGAAATGAGTTCGTATGTTGATCAGAATCATTCACATCTTCCTCATGATTAGTCCATGAAGGATTTGGTAAAGTCAACTCTCAAAGGTAAAGGCAAATGCATTTTGGAGGTGCATCTATTTTCTAATACCCTTCGTTTCTACAAACGTAAAATTGTGCATCTATTCCCCCACCCGTGCACATAACATGCACATTCCAGAAATATAAATCTCCAACCGTCGAGATCAGTGGTGGAACCATACCAAATTTAATGGGGCTTAAGGTACTAATTTTTTTTAGAGAAAATTGCTTTTATAACCCTACATACTTGACATAAGTGCCAATATAACCTTTTGATAACTGAAAGTGCAGATATAATCCTATCTAGTTGATGTAAGTGCCAACATAACCCTATAAGTGATCCGGCGACGGTCCGGTAGAAATCCGGCCAAAATCCGGCAGTCCGTGGTGGTCCGACGGCAGTTCAGCGGTGGTCTGGCGGAAATGGGGTCTGGGGGTTATATTGGCACTAACATTACCTAGTTAGGGTTATTTTTGCACTAAAAATTATCTGAGCGTTATATTGGCACTTATGTCAAGTAGGTAGGGTTATATTGACACTTTTTCCTTTATATTATCTCAGAAAGTGCCAATATAACCTTGCAATCTCAAAAAGTACCAATTTAACCTTAACTAATTATTGTATGTGCCAATCTAACCCCAACTTTCAAAAAATTTGTGCCGAGATGCCCAAAATCCCTATTGTCGGCGTTGATCCTCTCAATTCCTGCAATGATGAAATAAGAAATGACTAAAATACCCTTCATCTAAAAGCTGAAAATTTTATCCCCATGATACCCCTGCCACTACCAGCCACCACCTCTGCCACCCACCAGCTCCCCACCATCTATGCCACCTGCTCTGCCTCGCTCAAACTCTAACCACCACCTTCGCCAGCACCAATCACCACATCCGCCAGCCACCACCTCCTCCACCCGCTCCACCCCATCTTTGCTCAGATCTTAGTGCTGGAAAATCAAGACTTGGCATGAAAATCGAGACCTCCGGAACCCTTTCCCCTCTCTCCCCTTCACCGTCGCCCTCCTCTTCCTCTTCAACCTGAGCCGATCGTCGCTTCACCAAATCCAGCCCCCAGAGAACCCTGTTTGCAAATACCTACCACCACATACCCCAGCCCAGGCCGTTAAATTACTGGGAAAAACCACCTTCGGTCGTCTCTACCGCTACGTCTACAGTGCCAAGCCCGCCCATCCATGCCGATGTCCCGATGGAGAACACAAGGACAACCCGCTGACACCGACGATTTGATCTCCGCCACCAACGTCCTTGTCCCGCTCTTTCACAACAGTAACACCAGCGTAGCTATTCACCACCCTAACCCTAATCCGCCTTGCACCACCATTGGAAACTCTCATTCCCCACCGCGGCTCCGCCTTGCTATTACTGTGGAACCCTGGCTGCGATTCAATCCCTTCGCCACGAAAATCCTAAACCCATGGAACCCCCATTCTTTCACCTCCAATAATGGTTATGAGAGCAACAATGACGAAGACGACAGTGCGCCCAGAGCTTTGAGAGCCTTACTCTTCTCCACTCAAAGAATTTCACCATTGTATTCTGCTTCTGCTGTTGTATTCCACTCAAACGTCTTTTCTGAATTTTTGAATTTTTTTCTTGGACAAGGGCAAAATTGTCTTTTTACATGAATCCAGCCAAACTAATGTTGACTCAAAAGTCAGCGGAGACAAAGGTTATATTGGCACTTTCAACCTAAAGTCAGGTCATTTTAGCACGTTACTCAATTTAAATTTAAAATCTATATGGCATCATGAATAGTCTATTACATAATATAATGGTTGTCTACTATGAAACCGTTCTACAAGCTCGACCTGAATCACCGAACTAAATCCACAAGTTGAAGTTAGTGCCCTAATCTAAACCGGTATCAGTCTTGGAATTTCTCGAGTGATAAGCCAACCATACAAATTTTGATCTAGATACACTTTCCTTATTATTAAAAAAACTCCCTAAAACAAAGACAATTAAAGCACCTATACTAAAATTTTGGTCACTCTACATTTAAAATGTAATCTTCTTTAACTAAACTAGGAGATTTAATCCAGTCGTTTTTGGTAGTCAAAATATTTTTCGTAAATATATCAGATTACTTATATGTGCATGAATTGCCTATAATATGACCTTGTAGGATTATTCGGCTTAAAGGTATGTTTGACTGAATAATCAATCTCACAAATCAAAACATCCAAATAGGCCGAAATCTACTAATAAGATTTTTTCAATAAAAAAGTCTCCGAAAAAATCTAGATTGTCATAGACACTCAAACCTAATACTTCATATGAAAAGACCCAATTTTATTCGATCAGTAGTTAAAAAATTGAATAAGAAAAAAACTAAATGAAGGTAAAATAACGAAAATATAGAATTAAAATCCCCCCCTCAATTTTTTTTAAAAAAATAAAAGACCAGTGCCCTCCCTTCACCGTGACCTTGTTGGGAAAATTTCGGTAACCAATGATCTCGTCGGAAAAATTCAGGCAACCAGATCGAAGAAATTTTTTGTGCAACCTTTGTGCCACATCCATTGAAGATATACAGGTGGAAACAATATCGAGGGGCATAAGTCTAGGACCCGATTAGACCCACTGGGTTCAGGTCCTCCAGGTCGGGTACGTGTTAAAGAAATTTAAACCCATCATATTCGGGTCTAGGTTAAGATTTTTAAAAATGGGTTTGGGTTTGGGTTCGGGTCTAAAATATTAAGACTCAGTCATAGACCCATATAACCTTAACTATATACTAATTTTACCCTAATTCCTAAATCACTTTCATATCCTTTGTGTATATTTATGAATCAAGTGCTAAAATAACAATAACTTTAGGCCGGAAGTCCCATTCTAACCATACAAAATGAGATAGTACCAAAATAACCCTAACTTATTAATGTATGTGCCAATTTAACTCTGTGTGCTGTTGACTTCGACTGTCAGCAACAATTTTGGCTGGAATGTAATGAAATGACCATTTTGTCTCTGAATTTTTTTTAAAAAAGGAAAAGACATAAATGCCCTCTTATTCCTTTTTCTTCCCTTTCCTTTTATGCATTAGAAGCTTCATGAGCATCCCTAAAAAATAACACCTGATCTCCCTTCGTTTTCTTCAGCGTTGATTCCCTTCGTTTGTTGCCACAATTGGTTTACGAAATCACCGGTGGCGGGAGCTCAAGAGGTGAGTGGTGCGATGGTGCCTTCGGCGGAGCTGTTGAGGTCTCTGACACTGACTTCACTGATCCTTAGCTCGTCCGTGGAGAGGGCATTATCGAGCTCACCGATGGGATTGCTTTCTCGGTGAGGATGAGCTTAGACGGTGGCATTGTCGCGAGAACAAAGTTGGGGCCTCCGATGGTGTCGCTACCGTAGCTTGGCGAGTTATGGGTAGCCACCAGGTGGCTGTTGGGCCATGCGAGTACTGAACAAGGTGCTTGGGGAGAGCTTTTGGTGGCATGGTGGTGGTGGATTGGTGGAGCGAGACGGCGGAGAAAGTTGGCAGGTGGTGGTAAGGGAAGGTGGACGGCGGGTTGTGGAGGAAAATACTATGGATTATCTTTTTTATGTTGAAGAATTAACTCATGTGCATATTGGACTGGAATTATTTGTATTTAGAATAATACATGTTTTATTTAGTGAAGAAAATAATAGAAAGTTAGACCCATTTAACCCGTTTTGGACCCATAACCCGTTAGAATAATTGGTTTTAGGTATGGGTCTAAGATTTTCTGGCCTTACGGGTCTGGATTTAACTAAATTTTTTTATGGTTGGGTCTCTGGGTCTTATTAGATCCGACCCAAACTCGACCCATGATCATCCCTAGTCGCGTCATTGAAAAAACAGAAATACCCACCACTATTGTGTTGATTCCCTCTGCAAAAGGAGTCTTTTTAATGAACGTCTGGTACGGATACCGTTGTGAAAGTTTCCACTGTGAAAAGTGAATCTATCACCATGAGTGTTGGCTGTGAAAGTTTTCACAATGAGCCGCAAGTCGTGGATCTGTCAGAAAATTTTGTATGCAAGGGTGAGAGACCAATAGTATGTCGACAAGTGTAATATATTGGGAAGTTATTAGTAGTTTTGTTTTTTTTTAATTTCTTTTAATTTTTTTTCCTCATAATATTTAACTAATGTCAATATATTACTGACTCCTCAACCCCACATACAGAAATCTCCCACATACAAAATTTTCGATGTATCTGTCAACGTGATCCGAAATTCGTAAACCGTGAATCAAGAAACTCGAGACACGGGACATCTGAGACGCGTAAACTGTCCTATGTAAGGAACCCGAGACATATTAACCGCTGTGACACAGGAACCCGCAATTCGCTTTCCACCATGACCTTCTTTCATTCTGCTGTGTGTATTTATTACCTGGGAGGTTGGGGGAAAGAGAGTAGCGAGTTACAAGATATCCATTCAAGCATGTTGTTGGGAGGGTGGGATTTGCCATTATGCAGGAATCCAAATCAAAAACTTCCTCCGGTCTCTTAATATTGGCTTCAAACTAAATGTCACAAAATTTTATGTATTCAGCTTTTTGCAAGAATTTTTGATGGGACAATTAGGGGTCCATTTGGACAACACAAATGGGTAGAAAAAGTTGTAATATTGTAAGTGGAGAAGGGGTATTTTAGGGAAATCTCATTTATTGCGCCCTTCTAAAAAGGAAAAATGTGTAAGAAGGCCATTTTAAAAAAACCCACCCCAATTAGGAAAGGGAGCCAATCTTAAGAGATCAAAGGAGTACAAGAAGAAAATCTTCTTCCCATTCAAGCATGTTGCCGAGGTTACACGATATCGTAACTAAGGTTATCAGTACCTTTTTTTCTTTTCAAAATGGACAAATATGAAAAAGGACATAAGATCTTGCCTCCAGAAAATTGAAAGAGCTTTTCGCAGGCTGTTTATATTCTCAAAGAGCATCCTGTCTAGATATATGTTAATTAAAATATTGAATCCATGCTAATTTCTTTGCCACCATCTAATCATTGATTCAAAACTGTAACCTAGAAATCAAAAGAGAAAAACCAAAAGAAATAAATTACTTCAAGAGTTATATTTAGCCATTCAAAACCGTAACCTTTAGAGAGATGTCTTCACCATCTATTACTATCCAAATAGAGGTGTCTTTCCCCATCCAAACAAAATGACATTTAAACTTGGAATTCTCCAAAACCATCAACTCTGATAACATCAAATTTGGAAGATAAGTTTCCAACTTCCAAAGCCGACTAATTCCAAACATTTTAGCAGAGCCTTCGGTTATGTTTTTATTAACAATGAAATTCAATAGCCTAACACATGCAGGAGATCTCACAAATCTGTCAATTTTCGGCTATGAGCAGATTTGTCATAGCTGAACCACGTTACACGAAAAGGAA
>JAUOBV010258055.1:0-19262 GCA_032360425.1 Rubia occidens
TTTTCAATTATAATATGCAGCTGCGATAATTTCGCTTTCGAAGCTAAACAAAGATACTGACATCACCAATGATCATCTCATAGCTCCTATACAATATGGATTTTTTCTATCCTTCACCTTGGATCTAGACATAAAACATTCTTAAGTTAATCACATGCCAAGTATTGGGGATGCTGCTGCTATCCAATCTTTCTAACTCATAGCATTTGGATTGATGCGATTTCACTATCGTGTACATGTCTTCCCATTTTGGGATTATCTTTCCTTATTCCTCTGCCCGGTTTGCTTCGTTCTTCCATAGCACAAGATCACCAATTCGGAATTGCGTCTCTTTGACTTTCTGATTGTTTTCTCTTGTCATCTTCTCTTTGTACTTTGTCTCCATGATCGTTTCCTGTTGACTTTTCCCTTTGAGTTCATCTAGATCCAGCCTCATAATTTTGGGATTATTTCCCTCCTTGTTTTCTTCTACTCGAATGCTTAGGTTCTCGATATCCACTAGCATTACTGCCTTATAACCATAGACTAGACTGTATGGTATTTCTCATGTTGGTTGTTGAACTTTTGTTCTATACGACCATAGGGTATTGGGTATCTCGTCCACCCAACCAGTTCGTTTCCCTTTCAAAAAAAAATTGGATACCCTGAACTATTGTCCCATTGGTTACTTCCATCCATCCATTTTCTTGAGGGTGAGCTACAGATGTGAACTTCTGTGTAATTCCAAACTTCAAGCACCATTTAGTAAAGTTTCCACTTGTGAATCACTTGTCATTATCTGTGACGATAGTTTGTGGCACCCCGAAGCGACAAACTAAATTCTGCCAGACAAACTTTACAAACTATATTCTACAAGATAAACTTTCTTGCTACTTCTGCTGTGACTCTTCCCAGTGGCTTTGCTTCAACCCATTTGGCAAAGTAGTCAATTGCCACAGTTAAAAAGCTTGCATTGCTACCACCCTTTGGAAAATTTCCGACTAGATCGATTCCCCATTTATCGAATGACTAATCTCCATATATTCCCGTTAAAGAAGCATGTGTTTTATGCAATATTGGGGCATTGATCTAGTGATTGTTGCACCTAAGCACGAAGTTGTACGCATCGTTGAACATACTTGGCCAATAGTAACCTGCTCAAACTATCTTTTTTGCAATTGTTCTCGACCCTTGATGCGGTCCACACAATCCTTCATGCAATTCTTTTAAGATTTCCCCTTCTTGCGATGGTCCTATACACTTTTTCCATGGAATCAAGAAACCATTTTTGTATAAGATTCCTTCTTCATAGGCATAGTTGTGAGATAGCAATTCCAATATTTTGTCTTGTATCTTGTCTGCTAGCAACTTTCCCCTTTCAAAGTAATCTGTCAGTGATGTCATCTAGTTTACTTCTTCATTCTGTACCGTTGACATAGTTGTTATCACCGTACTTCTAACTGGGATGACCTCCACTTTCACATCCTTGTGTCCGACCAATAAATTAAATCTAGTTGTCGCTAGCTTGCTCAAGGCGTCTGCCTTTGTGTTTTAAACCCTTGGTACATGATGAACATCGAAGTATTGAAGCTAGGAAATGAGCCAACGAACTCTTCCTAAATACTTTATCAACTGCTCTTCTCGCATCATAATCTCCCCACACTTGCTAGACCACTATCTTATAATCACTGAAGGCCATAATGCTTTTGACCTTCATTATGATTGTATGATCTAAGCCACATATTAAAGCCTCATATTCAGCCTCATTATTGGTGAGTGGAAAGTCAAATCAAAGTGAATATTTGTGCTACCATTCTACTAGATCAACTAGTAGTAGTCCTGCACCGCAACCTTCTTTGCTAGAACTCCATCAATAAATAAATTCCACACAGTGTCAACCCACTTGGATTTTCTTTTGTCAATCCAAAGATTTTGTTGCGTATTCTCCTCTTGTGCGTCTCCAGTTGTCATCTCTATAATGAAATCTTCTAAGGCTTATGCTTTGATTGCAGTATACGGTTGAAATTGGATCTCATATTGTTCTAATTCAAGAGCACACTTGGTCATTCTGCCAGATGATTCAGGCTTACTCAAGATATTCTTGATTGGATAATTAGTATTGACAACGATCCCATGAAATTGGAAATAGGTTCGCAGTCTCCTTTCTAAATACACCAAAGCTAACGTTAACCTTTCAACTGGCAAGTACGCCCTCTCTGAAGTTTGTAGTATTATACTAATAGTACACTTGTACTTATTTTTGCCTTCTTTATGCACCAAACCTAATCTTACGTTTGTTGAAACCGCCAGGTACATATATAGGGTTTCTCCAGGGATTGGTGACTTTAGTGTTGGTAATGCCTGAAGCTGCTCTTTCAATGACTCATATGCTTTCTGACTTTCATTACTCCAGCTAAACCTTTTGGCCTTCTTCAATACTTCAAAGAGTGGGAAGTGTTTCTTAGGTGCCTTTGAAACAAACCTACAAGCAATGCCAACGATCCCATTAATATTTGTACTTCCTTAATTGTTCGTGGCAGAGGAAGGTTAACTATCACTTGTATTTTTCCTAGGTTAGCTTCAATCCCCTTAGAGGACACCTTGTATCCTAAGAATTTTCCTGCGCCTACTCCAATTATACATTTCTTGGGATTAACCTTCAAGCCAATCACACTAAGCATATCAAAGGTTTCCTTCAAATCTTGCGCGAGGTTGCATACCCTTTTGCTTTTGATCACCATGTCATTAACATATGCTTCCACATTTCATCCTATTTCATTACAAAATGCATTATTGACTACTCTTTAATATGTTGCTTCTGCATTTTTTATGCCAAATGGCATCTTCACATGGAAAAATATTCCGAAGCTTATACGCATCATATTTTTTCTGCATCATCTGGGTTCATCAATATTTGGTGATATCTCTTATACGCATCCAAGAAGGTTAGGACTTCGTATCCTAAAATTTCTTTGACTAGATGATCAATTTTAGGCAAAGGATAATAGTCCTTTAAGCATGTCTTACTTAGATCAGTGAAGTCTATGCACATTCTCCAACTCGCGTCTACTTTCTTTACCATTTCTGCATTTTCTAACCATTTCAGATAGTTTGCCTCCTTCAAAATTCCAGCCCGGAGTAATGATGTTACTTCCTCTTCGATACCCTTCTGTCTGTCACTAGCAAATCTTTGTTGTTTTTGCTTGATTGGTTTGACCGAGTCACTGATATTTAGAGAATGGGTAGGGATTCTGGGTTAACTCCTCCCATGTTTTGTACAGTACATGCGAATGTATCTTTGTGACTTCGCAGAATTTGTATAACCTTTTCTTTATCAAGGTTTAGAAGATGTTTTCCAATTATTACACACTTAGAGGTGTCTTCATTATCCAAAACGACCACTTCAGTCTCTTCTCCCAAATCTGTTAGAGGATCCGATTGCTTGAGCAAGGTATTCACTAGAGATAGTGCTAACCTTTTTTTGCTCCATATTCTTTCATGTTTTCATCGCAATAACCATACATTTCCTGGCTGTTTGTTGATTTCCTTTTATCGTTGTGATTCCTGCCAGAGTCGGGAACTTCATTACTAAGTGGTACGGGGACCATATTGCCTTTGTTGTATTCATCCAAGGCCTGCCGATGATGGCATTAAATGGAATTGGTGCATCAATAACTGTGAAATCACACATGATAGTACATTTTCACCAATTGTAACAGGTAGTTATATGTTGCCCAAAGATGTCTCCCCCCGTCCCTTAAATCCTACGAAAGACGATGTGGACTTTTTAAAGTTAATTCGCTTAAACCCAAGCATATCGAAGCAATGAACAAATAAAATTTCAACTGTGCTCCCATCATCCACAAAATCTCTATGAACCGTTGCATTTCCAATCTTAGGGATAATGACCATTAGGTCATTGTGAGGTGAAGCATTAGGAACTGCATCCTCTTCGCTAAATCTGATTGTCTCGTCCAAGAAAAATCTCTTGTCAGCAGGCTCTTGTGGTGGTGAATACCTAGACCTGGCTTTCTGGGCACTATTCGATAGAGACTCAGTTGATCCATGTATTGATAGGATTACTCTTTCTGGAGCCTCACTCGCGATGTCTTTTTTGTAATCCACCACTGCTGTCATCTTCTAGGTCTTTCTCTGTGTGTTGGCTGGGGTTTGGTTCTTAGCTATACAACTCCCTTCTTTGTTGGCTTTGTTGTATCGGTTTTCTCCATCTTTTATCTTGTACTGGCTCAGATAACCATTCCTCAAATTATCTTCTACCCGCATTCTCAAATCTCTGCAATATTTGATGTCATGGTCTTTGTGGAAGGCACAATAGTATTCTCTGAATCTCTTTTTTGAAGGTGCTATCAATGGTGAAGGTTCACGAAATAACCCTCTGTTCGCGTGCTAGATTTCTTTTCGCAATTTTTCCAGAGGTGTCTCTTGTAACGGTGTAACCCGTATTCCTGATTCTCTTAACTTTAAAGGGGTATTTCCCTTCCCTTTCTTTACAATTTTTTTGTCCATCCTCCCTTATTATTTTCTTGCCTCACTCCCGCTCTATCTTGCAGTTATTTTCTTATTCAGTTTGAACATATTGTTTGATCATTTTTTGCAATTCCCTTGCGTTTTCGGTAAATGCACCCAATAAAAATTGGAACGACAGATCTCGTACCTGCAAACTTTTACTGTCAAACCTATTATGATATTCCACGAGACGTTCAGCACTTCGTTGGGCTATGTTGTTTAGGCCCGCTATCGTTTTGGTGAACTTCTTCTTCTAGTTGAAGAACCTCAAAAACAAATCTGGCAACCGTGCCCAAGATTTAATGCTTCCACTTGGTAAGTCTTCGTACCATGCAATTGTTGTTCCCGATAAGAATAAAGGGAAATCTTTGCACACCAACTTGATGTCCGCATTGAAAAATTTCATGCCATTGCAATAGGAATGGAGAAATACTTTTGAGTCTGTGGTCCTATCATAGATTTTAACATGCAAAGGCAGCTTGAAGTCCTTTGGCATCTTGCAATCTGAAGATACGGTGTCAACAGTGATTTATCTGCATCATCATCTGCCAAAATATCCCCTAACTTATCCTCGTACTTAAGGCTCTCATGCCCTTGACTTGTTTTTTTATACATATTTTCGGGGATTTTGGCTTGAGATGTTGTAGGTGATTTGATGAATGCTAGGTAAATGTGGTGATGTCAAATTCTTCATCATGTTTATTTGTGTAGAAAATGAGAGAGGTTAATGAGTGTTGAACGTTCTTGGCTAATCTCGTGTAAATGCATGAATTGGTTTAATGCTTAGACACAGTGTAGTGTTTATAAGTATTACCAAGCTTGTTGATTCTTTGAGCTTAATGCCATTAATGGGATACCTTTAGGCGTTGAACGACTAAAGGGGTCATTAGTGAGGTTTAGCTAGAGATGTTGAATTCACTCTAGTAAACTACAATCAAAGAGGAATGAAAGATTTATCTTCACAACAAGTAGTAAAGGCGTTAAATAGATTATATGTCAATGTGTGTATATTATGCTAGCTATGCGTACATGTCAATTGAATGGAGTTCGATGTCAGGAACCACTTTTAATGAATATTGTATTGCTGTTTATATTTCAATTACCGACGCTGCGCACATATAATTACCATTTGGTGATCCCAATACCATGAAAGCGATGTCGCTTAATAATTGATAAACACTACCGATGGTATCTCAAAATCGGTGAGGTCATTGTAATCGAGATCGCAACCACCTCATACATCACATTCAAGGAACCCTAGTCCCTACTAGCCAAACGACGCCGGTTACAAAAATGATATCGTGTGCACCACGGTGCCACGTCATCAACGCTTCATGGTTGACCAATGTGAGGACAGCAAAACCAACGTCGCAGAACGCTATGCTAATCGACTGCCATGAATTTGGTTTTACCGATGTCGTAAAATGGTCAGGGTTGGTATCCTCACATACATAATTACCTTGGTTTTCTACAAGCAAAACAACCATAAAAATAACATTTACCGCGAGTTGAAACCGCGGTCAAAAGTTAGAATATTCGACGTCGATTTCAAGAATGAGCTACATCAATTACAGGTCTGAGCGACTTCGCTACCTCTAATTTGCGATATCGTCGATGCCAATGTCGCAAATGTTCTGTCTGGTCAGTCCCAACAAGTATAGACCGACATCACATATTGACTATTTACCTTGGTTCATTTCCCTAAAAACTGAGGTAAAAATTACTTTTACCTCTGTTTTAAATCAAGGTAAAAAAATGTACCTTTTATTCCGGCCACATTTACCTCGGTTCTCTTGGGCCAAAAAATTGAGGTAAAAAGCCCTCCAGAATCAAAGTAAAATGTGTCGCAATTAAGCGCAATTATCTACTTTCTACTTTCAAAGTAAAAAAGCCCTCCACTATCTACATTCTAGTAGTTATCCGCAATTAGGGCATATAAATATTATCTTTGAGAAGAACGATGACGGCCTCCCACGTACCCATCAGATGGTTACTAGGTCAGCTACTGGGTCATTCAGTGCACGGATTACTCAGACATTATTGCTCACGGTCTAACTGTTGCTTTACTCTCTCAGTCTGAGCCCACTGAATACCGCATTGCTCTTCAGGATCCGGCTTGGGTTTCTTCCATGGATGTCGAGATAGCTTCCCTTCATAGTCAAAAGACTTGGGACTTGGTGCCTCACCCTTCGCACCCTAACATTGTTGGTTCTAAATGGGTCTATTGGCTTAAGTATCGACCAGATGGAACTATTGAGCGACATAAGGCCAGACTTATGGCGCAAGGTTTCTCGCAGATTCCGGGGTTCAATTTTGACCACACTTTCAGTCATGTGGTCAAAGAATCCATTGTTTAGACAGTTCTTTCGATTGCCATCATGCGCTCCAGGCCGTTTCATCAACTAGATGTCAAGAATGCCTTTCTTAATGGTGTTCTTGATTCTCTGGTCTACATGAAGCAACCAGTTGTTTATGGAGATCCTGTTCATCCAAACTATGTTTGTTGCTTGCGAAAGGCCATTTATGAACTTAAGCAAGCTCCACGAGCATGGTTCCAGCGCTTCTACACTTATTTTGCTCAACTCAATTTTCAGTGCAGCTCTGCCGACACGTCCTTGTTCGTTATTTCCAGAGGTTCCTTGTTACTCTATCTTCTGGTGTATGTGGATTATATCATTCTCACAAGGAATGACTCAACTCTCCTTCGTCAATTTATTGATCGGACACACCGTGAGTTTGTAATTAAGCACCTTGGCGCTCTTCATTACTTTCTTGGCCTTAAAGTTACACCCACTTCATCAGGTTTTCTTCTTGGTCAGACAAAGTATGCTCAATAAATTTTGACTCGTGCAAGGATGTCAGATGTTTTCCCGGTCTCTACTCCATTTGTGTCAGGTTCTCAGTTACATAGTTCTATCAGTCCTCCATTTCTGAATCTGACTTTTTATCGTTTGTTGGTTGGAACTCTTCAGTATTTGACTATCACTCATCCAAATTTGGATTTCTCATTCAACACAATCGGTCAGTATCTTTAGGACCCCACAGATGATCATTTTGCGGCAGTTACATAGATTTTGCGTTATGTTCAAGGTACCCTTCATTTTGGTCTCAAATGGGGTATTCTGATGCTGACTGGGCCCGTTGTCTGGAGACTCGTCGGTCTACCTATGGATATTTTATCTTTCTTGGTGGTAATTTTGTTTCCTAAAGTTCCAAGAAACAGCTATTTGTGTCTCGATTCAGTACTGAGTTTGAGTACCGAGCTCTAGCCAACATTGCTTCAGAGGTTGTTTAGATTACACACTTGCTTCATGATCTTAGAGTTTCCTTGTCTGGTTCTCCATTGCTATTATGTGAAAAAATTAGCTCTATCTTCTTAGTTCATAATCCAGTGGCTCACAAGCGGGCAAAGCACATTGACATCGACTATCATTTTTTCAAAGAATTGGTCGCTACTGGCAATCCTTGAGTTGCACATATACCTACTACTTTCAAGATAGAGGATATCTTCACCAATGGTCTTTCTCGTCCGCTGTTTGAGTACTTCAGATCCAAGCTGTGCGTCGGCGAACATCTGACGCTTCACTTGAGTGGGGGTGTTAGAATAAATCAGTTTGATAATTAGATTTGATTTTATCTTGTTTAGAGTTATATTAGGGATAGTCTACCTTTATGCTTTGTACTCTATTTATTCTCTTCATGGTCAATAATAATCATTACGGAAAATATTTTCTATCACCTTTAACCTAAAACCTATAAGTGTTAGGAAAATTTTACCCTCAAGCCACCACCTCCACCGCCAGGCCACCACCGCCCCCTCCAGTTCACACCACCCCCTCTAGTCACCCTAGGCCCACCACCACCACCACCACTCAGCTAGCTGCACCACCGTCACCACCACCATTCAGCCAGCCCCCACCACGACCACTTTCCAGCCCCACCACCACCACCACCTCCTGATCTAAACCCTAGCGTCGTTCATTCGTCCATCCCCCCACCATGCCAACACCTTCTATGCATATCCTTCCACCACCCCTACCCAACTCCACTCAAGCGAACCGGTGACATGAAGCCGAGAAGAGATTACAATTACTGAATAGAAAATTACGACCTGCCGATTATTACAAAGACTACTGGAGAGACGATTACAATTACCTTCACGATGGTTACCAACGAATATTTATACCCTTCCATTGGTGGTGCTCGGTCCATGAGGAAGCAGAACCGTAGCAGCCCGACGAGCTAGGTGATGCCAGTGAGTGGCTGCGGGGCCATGGGGGTAGGTTTGTTTGGAGCAGGCTTTGGGCAACATTGTGGTGGTGGAATTGGGAGAGAGGTGGAGTTAGGGCGGTGGATTAAAAGAAAGAAATTGTGAGAAGGAAATGACGAGAAGGAGAAAGAAATGAAGATGATAAGGGTATAAATGTAATTTCCATCTTTATTTTTTTTTTAAAAATCAAAAGGGTAAAATAGGGTTTTTACCAAATTCCGATTTAAATCTTCCGGAATGGGTACGCTTGCACTTACATTAACTATATATTTGTGCACTTTCAATTATCAAAAGGTTATATTAGCACTTATATGAAATAGGTAGGGTTATGAAAACACTTTTCTCTTATATTTTGTAATCCCTCCCTCCCGTATATTTACACCACAGTCATTATTACGCTGCTCAAGAAATATGTTTGAACATTAATATACTTACCTATGTATAATAATGGCAAATAAAAAATTGATATTTAGAAACTACTTGTTACGATTAATTCAACTATATCATACACGATAATATTACTGTTTATATACCTATTCAAACATGCGGTCAAATTTTGAAGAGAATAGTACCAAAAAAATTAGAAGTGCAGATAGAGTTGGGACGGAAGGAGTAGAAAATGATGGAGGGTTATATTAAGAAATGTATGCAGTGTAAATCAAAATCTACTTAATAAGTAAAACTTAATAAAAAAATATCCATAAGTAAAACTTTTGACTGTTAGAACTCAGAATGTACACTTATGCATGATACTATGTATATTTTATGAGGTTAGTAAACATGACACACCAAAACAGTTGCTTGAGAGAAACATCATTACTGAGTGTGTGTGTGTGTGTGTGTGTGTTTACTTCCTCTCATGTGGTCCTAAACTTATTATCTCATCTCAGAAAACTTGTCCGTAAGGTTAAGTTCATGGAGAGCAAGTTGCAGCTTAATTAAGTTGATGCAACCCTGATATATGTGCAATCTCATGTACAGTGGTATAAGTTTTAAGTGTGAGGTACAACTGAGGGGATAGATGGTGGCGATCATAATGGCAGGCAAGCAGCTTTATGTGTCTCTCTCACACCACATGCCCCCATTAACAAATAACATGTATACTTATGACTTGTGAAGCTTCACTATTGCTGCCCTGCACTGATCTAGAAATGTGTTGTATTTCCTGCAGACCTAATGAGGAGGCAAGAATTTAGACTTCATGAGTCTTTCCATTATTTTTAGTTTAATTAATTTTAATTTAATAAAAAATAATTTATTTTAACTCTATTATTATTATTATTATTATTTTATTTACTTAATTTGAATTTAATTCATTCCAGTGATTTTGGTCCAATACAAATCAAGTAAAGAAAATGTGGCTTAAACAAGGGTGATTATTTGAGCCTTCAATACTTTTCCTCCCAATCACAATATAATATAAATTATTTGCTTTATAGGGTTTGGTGTGGTGGTGCTGTCAACCGGGGATAATAAAATCATTTTAACTAACATAAATCTAAGTTGTCTAAAATAACATACCAATATTATAATATATTACATATTTTAATTCTTTACTAGATATAATCAATCATAACTTATAGTAATATTATAGGGAAAAGTTCATAAATAACCTTATTAAATTTTGAAAGTGCGGATATAACCCTGTAAAATCTGAAAGTACAAATTTAACCCTACGTTTTGGAGCAATGGTGCAGATATACCAAAGGGATAAACTCATTCATGCCCCCAGTTCTTGTGTTTGTGCAGATATACCCTCGTAATTTTTTAAAGTGCATGCGTACCAAAATTGCATTATTTCGGCGTTGACTAAAGCAATTCATGCGTTGACCTAACCTAAAAAGTCAAAAAAATTATGAATGCACTATAAAAAAAACTCGGGGGTATATATGCACAAACACAAAAACTGGGGGGCATAAATGCACGTTTTCCTATACCAAAATTGCATTATTTCGGTGTTGACTAAAGTAATTCATGCGTTGACCTAAGCTAAAAAGACAAAAAATACCCCTAGCTTTAAAATAATATATTTAATGACCATTATACCCCTAGGCCGGTCCACCGCCTGTTGATGGTGGTCAAGTTAGATCAGTACTTTTATTAGTAAGACAAGGTTAGATCAGCACTATAGTAACAAATACTGGGTTAAATTAGCACTTCTGTAAAAAGATATGGTCATATCAGCACTATCATTAAAAAAAATCTTTTTGAGGAGAACACACTCCTTATAAATATGCTTTCATTACAACTTCATAATCTAATGTATAATAAATATATTTATAATTTATATGTTAATTTCTAATTAATTTTCTAATTAATTTCTAATTATTACTTTTTTTACTTTTAAAATACAATATTTAAATTTTATAAAAATTTACAACATGTAAGTTAAAAGTCACTATGGACTGTCCATAACCTTATGGAAATTCCACCTTTCATGATACTTTCTCAATTGTAAATATATTTATGATACATTAGATTATGAAGTTGTAATGAAGGCATAGGAGTGGGGTCTCCTCAAAAAGTTTTTTTTTATGATAGTTCTGATCTGACCCTATCATTTTTACATAAGTACTGATTTAACCCCGTATTTTTTTTATAAAAGTTCTGATCTTACCATGTCTTGTTAATCAAAGTACTGATCTGACCCAGCCACCATCAGCTAGCAACGTTGATTGGTGGCGGTCCGATGTTGACCACGGTTGACCTGTGTTGACCAGTATTGACCATCGTTGATCGGAGGAAGGGTTTGAGCATTTTTAGGAAGGCTAATATCATCTTTTTCTATTTTTCAAAAATATTCTTTTTCAAAGGGGTATAATGGTCATTTTAAAGAATTTCAGGGACAATTTAGTTGTCAGGGTTAGATTGTTACTTTTGACCAAAACATAAGCCTGGATTTTCACTATCACATTTTACAAGGTTATATTGGCACTTTCAACCAAAATATAGGGTTAAAATGCAATTTCCTCTAATATGTTACTGATTTTAATTATTTACTTTATATAACCAATCATAACTTGTTAAAATACACAACTACTAAGTATATATTTAAAAGAATAAATATCTCAGTGTACTAATCTTTACATCTATATATATATATTACTAGAGAAAATCCAAAGAAACACATAATCTGAAATAATAAAATGTTCATTTTTTTAAAACAATGATAGAGTACTTTTGATAGAAATATGTATACATATTATTTATTTATTTATATATGAAAAAGTCTTGTTTTAGACCGACTAACTGTTAAATGGGGACATTTTATAATTAGTGTGACTCAAAAGGTGTTTGATATTTACTTTTATTTATTGCTATGAGATACATATAATTATGATGAGTCCATCTCCTGCGACACCGTCTCATGGTGAGAACAGGGCCAAAACATAAATAATGAGATGACAAAATTGGAGCTTTAAATTTTGGGGAATAAAATATGAATATCCTTTTCTCGGGGCCTTTTTATGAAAGAACACCAAAACTGAAGGATTGGTATGCAATTTATCTAAAATAACACAAAACATCGTCTCAACCATTCGCGACTGAATTCCATCTGCGAACTAGTATGCAATTCAACGATGGAGGCGAGGTTCGTGTTATTTTTACGATGGAATTCAGCCGGAATTCCGTCGGCGAGGTTAATGTTATTGCGATTGAATTCAGTGGCCGGTTGCAATTCAGTCGCAATTCCATCAAAATTCAGCTGACGAGGTTTATGTTATTGCGATTCCGAAGCTATTGGCATCTCCGATGTCCATTAACAAACGACGGGAATAGATAAGCTCTACCTTAGTCAAATCCAGTGTTGCCTTCAATGACAGTATTGCATCGAGGAAGAAAAGGACAATCTGGGCTAGAATTTGATTTGAAATTTAGAACGGCCCATCACACTTATCAGCTCATTTCATTATTACATTAGTTTAAATCTACTAATAATAACAAATTATAATCAATTAGATTAAAATAATAAAAGGTAAAACTTTGAGAAAAACCATCTTTCCATAACCTTATGGAAAGACGGTATTTAATTAAAATAATAAAAGGCAAAAGAACTTAGTTGCAATATTAAAAATTTATTATGCAACGTGTAGTAGTTATAAATTTTATAACCCGATTCATACAACCTGAAATTTTTATTTTTATTTTTTCTAATTTGTAATTTAAAGTTTGGTCTTTCCATGACTTTGGAAATACCTTCTTTCAAGAGACGGACTCATAATAAAATATCAAATTAAAATACTTAAATATCACATTAAAATAATAAAAATATACGAAATTAAAACAGATAAACAGCAAACATAATATCAAATTAGATTATTTAAAACATCAAATAAATTCACTAAAATACACATCAAATTATAATAGTTAAAACATCAAATAAAAACACTAAGAAAATCACAATAAAATAGTCAAACAATAAACTAAAATAGTTAAAATACACATCGAATTAAAATAGCTAGACATCAACTGAAATACTAAAATACACAATGAAATAAAATTGTTGAACAAGAAATAAATACACTAAATAAATACATCAAATTAAAGTACTCATCAAGTGTAAAACATCAATGTGCACACCAAAAGATACATCAATATCAAAAAAATATAACATCATTATTAAAATTTAAAAAATCAATTCACATGATTGAAACATCAAAATATACATTAAATAAGAATTCAATATTAAAAAAACCAAAGATCGATTTTAAATTTTAAAACAACACAGCTAAAAACTAACACATCAATCAAAATAAAATACACATCAATCAAAATGCAGATTAAAATAAAATAGTTAAACATCAAATAAATACACTAAAATCTACTTCAAATTAAAATACTCATCAATTTTAAAACATCAAAGTATGCTCCGAAATGTGACAATAATATCAGAAAATATAAACATCAATATTAAAATTTGAAAAACCAATTCATACTATTGAAACATCAGGGTATACAGACAAAAATACACATAAATTTTGTATGTATTAAAGTGTGCACCAAAATTTGACACTCACATTCAGAAAATTAAAACATCAATATCAAAAGTTAAAACCAAATTCACACTATTGAAACATCAACAATACATTTAATAAAATTCTAATATTAAAAATATGAAACATCAATATTAACTTTAAAATGTCAAGTTGAAAACATAATTCTTCAATCAAAATGAAAGTATAAACAAAATTTTAAAATTAAGATAAAAAATATCATAAACATCTGTCAAACTAAGTAAAGTGTGAAAAGTTTAACATATAAACACGAGATTTAAACTCGAGATCTAGATTTAATTTTAAACGTGATTTTAGTCGAAAAATATTTCTGGTATAACATCACAAGGTTTGATTGAAACATCAAGTATTGGAAATGAAACACCAAGTATGGTACTAAATCCCACGCATTGCGTGGAAATGGGTAGAAAATTGAATAACGAATTTCTCCGACCAGAATTCTTGACCCGCAAGATTTTTATGACCTGGAATCATTAATTCCCCAATTATTTATGCCCAGCATCCCCCAAAAAGTGATATTTGCACCCAAATCCCTCCTTCCTCTCCCAAACTTTCTTAAATTATATTTGGAGCCCAATCTCTAATTAAACTTCATAATATTTCACATTAATCATTGGTCTCGTTGTGAGACGGTATCACACAAGACTTTGTGAATGATATTTTTTGAGAATGAGAAAAAATAATTGGTTTCGAACGAACTTGAGATATATGTGACAACTAGTGATGCCGGTGTGTGGATAATGTTGGGTGAAATACATTTATACTCTTGACTAAATCCTTATTTTATTATTATTTTTAACTTATTTTTAATAAAAAAATGTTGTAAAAACCCCCATATTTGGTTACGGTGAAATAATCTTGCTTACTTGTGAGATAAAATTGTGATTCCCTTGTATACGATCCTTACTTGCCCACTGTATTATTTACTTTAGGTTTTTAGGGTCCTATATTTTACTTTGATAAAGCTGAAACGTTTATGTAACAAGCATCTGTCAAATTTGGCGGCGTTGCCTGGGAATAATTTAATTTAAATTCATAATTGTTTTACACATTTGTTTAATGTAACGAATTTATGGTTCACATTTGTGCTACTAATAACAATCTTGTGAGTTTTGATCCAAAAATTGAACAAACAATTTTTAACTCCCGTAGAATTCGAAGAACTGTTCAACCTGTCGAGATGGGGGACCATAAAATGAGGCAAATGATTGCCCCAAATTTTGAGAAGCAACTTTGGTCGTGAGCCTAACGACTGGCGGAGAGACAATATTTTGAGTTGAGATTTGACTTAGTTCACTTGGTGCCGATTTTTCACGGTTTGGCAGAAGAACATCTGAATAAGCATTTTGCCGAGTTTCATGCCATCTAAATGAGCATGAAATTGAAAGGAGTCACGGAGGACCAAATCAAAATGTGAGCCTTTCAGTTTTTGGTTTTACTATTTGGCACCGGACAACATTACAACTTGAACCAAGATGAAGAAAGTCTTTCTCAAAAAATACTTCCCTGTACAGAAATTGAATAGTCTAAAGAAGAGCATTAGCAACATCGAGTAAGAACCAAGTGAAAATATCTACGAGTTTTATGAGCAATTTAATAGGTTGTGCTTGAGTTACCCATTGATGCAGTGAATTCTTTCTTATTAGTGATGGCTCACACAATTGGTTGTGGTGAGTCCTTCCTACTAGAGTCCTATAAAATGTCCTCGGGGCAGACCTAAGGGAGAAAGCTCTGACGCTCAAGTCTATATTGCTCTTGTTTACAGATTCTCTGTTAAAAATTTGTCCTCCTATATTCGGTGTTTTCTATCTATATTCATAGCGCCCAGTTTATGTGATCGTGGCCAGTATATTTGCATCCCCTCTTTTAAGTTGTGGCTTGAGAGGGAGGGGGGGCTCTGTGGCAAGTAGTGTCTTTCCGCTATTATCGGGATTGGTTACCTTGGGGCGAAGCGGCCTGAATGGAAGGTGTGTGTTAAGCTAGCCGAACTGTCTCAGCTAAACGACCACTTTACTGCTTAGTCTTGACCGAATTAGACTGGATGGGTCATATATATATATCACCCATATCATGGCTACTGCGAACAAGATTTACCTACATGGATATTTACTTAATGACGAACTTTGAATTGTGAATGTTGTTTGCGGAGATAATATTCTGAGCAAGACATCAGGCAAAGCCTACGCGATGTTTTCAGAATTGGCGGAAGGTTAAAAATCCCCATTCATCGCATGATTATTGGGTTGGATACTTGCAGTGTTGAAGGATTCAGATAAATGATTAACTATGTTGTTGCTAGGATTTTGTGGCAGGCGAATTGCTTCTCTCGTGATATAGGAGACAATTGGTTCTGCCGTGGTGATACAGTTTTACCTGGCTATCACAAACCTCTTGAACTCCTCTAATCGTGACTTGCGGAAAACATGTCGGAGCACTTCCTCCCAGAATCATCTAACGCCACTTACTCATCTCCAGATTGTGCTATGTTCATGAAGTCCCGCGTCGCCTCTCCAATTGTGGTTGTGGCGGTTGATGCGGCCCAAGGGCATCGTTGAATACCCGCATGTCAACGATAAAAATAAAGGATTTTATAAATGGTGATCCCTTTCTCACTTCTAACTACTAAAAGTAGATAGCGGTAAGTTCTGATGTCATTCATAGAGATCTAGGGGTTTAAAAGATGATTTCACAAAGTTCACACGGACATCACCCCATATATGTGTCGGGAGTAGAAAACATGGGGTTCTTTTGGTTTGAAAAGATTAATGATCAACTACAAGTATAAACTACAAATACGAGATAAAGATAGTATAAACGGGCTTTGGAGGAATTTGCATCACATGATTAACTATAAGATTTGATCATCAACTCCTATTCACACATAAGACATAATTCTATTTAATGTTATATCACATGATGCAGAGACGTTGATTCCCGGGTACTCTTTCAATCTGCCACACCATGTCAGTTATTGCCCCTCAAAATCTCACTTCCTCCATGTACAACTAGAGGCGCCCTTTCACTACCACCTATAGCCCTCACTCACAGGATTAATAAACCCATGAATACATGCAGTAAATTAAACTCCGAATTAGCAGTGGTGACCAGGACCTACACCGTGAATACCCATTTTAAGCCCATCTGGTATCACTTAGGACATTAGTACCTTATGATAACTCTAGTGAGATTACCCACATAGTTATATGACCTTCGGATATTATCCTACGACTCCGATCGAGTCAATAACATCATCCGACCCATTTTCCAGATGACTTTACTTATCGTCAGCAAAATAACCCAACACGAGACTACCTATAATCTAATCCAGGGCACATGTGTCTTCAACGACCTCATGGTTATATCCCTCAACCAATTTGATAAGAAAACACAAGACCCACTGGTTCATTCTCGAGCCTATCACTAAATCATGCAAAAAATAAACCAAGTGTGCGTCCTAATCTCATTCTTCACATAATCATAGCAAGAAATAAAAAGAAATTAAGCATGATAATAATAGCATAAAATGGACATGAATCTAAGAGTCTCCCAAATCAAGAGTTAATATATGCTTAGAAATTCTCTCAAGCCATAAATTAAGCTATAAGAATCAAACCCATGAAATTAATGGGTTTGAATGCCATGGATGAAGTGATATAAATTAAGAGAGAGAGAGAGAGAGAGAGAGAGAGAGCAAGGGGAGAAAGAGAAAAATGGAGAGTTTACTATTTTTATTTGCCTCCCTCTTTTGTCTAATGGATATGGACCACGTTATATAGTGGGAACATAGAAAAGATAAAAATCCGCTGGTTAAAACTCTAGTCAACAGAGCAGCACAAACCGTCGTGCCGTGACTTTGGAAACGGATCGTGCATAATTGCATGGTCTATTTTCTGGGCCTTGTTTTCTAGCATCTAAGCGGCCGATCGTGCATATTTACACGGTCCGTCTTCTTGGACATTCTTCAAAGTATCCTAATCTGCACAGACTGTGCAAGTTTGCAAGGTAAATTCACTAGACCTTCATTTTTTAGGTGGTTCTTGTGGCACAGACCGTGTAATATGGCACGATTCGTGTCCGATGAACACTTCTGAACTACTTGAAGTTTTTGCTTCTTTTTTCTTCCACTTCCTTCAATCTTCTACCATCATGTTCAATAGTCTTCATCTTTCTACGAATCTCGCAATTGAACTTCAATTTGCTACTGCTTTTTCAAATGGCCGTCTTTCAAGACTGACTTACAAATAAGCTCATAAAAGTACATTAGAATACTCATGGAGGTAAATTCCAACTATGCTACAAGTAGTTCACAAAATAGGGAAGTTAACATAGAAAACCAAACAAGATGTTTCAACTCCCTATCATGCAAAACTTCTATAAACCTATTCATCCACCAACAAAAGCATAACAAAAGAGGTGTTAAATACTTTAAGAAAACATGCATATGTCTCATCAATTGCACCTTCGAGGCCATTGGATCCATCGTTAATGGAAGATTAGAGTGAACCTCCAACGACTTGTCTCCTTCAACATCGCGGTTAAACTCTGCATGTGAACATTTTTTACGATGATTTAAAAGGAGGAAGAGGTTACTAGGTGATTTGAGTTCTTGATACACTATTAACGATAATATAGTTTTGAGTTCTTTATTCATGTTCACTCTAATTTATTTATTTTAACTGCAAAATTAAAAAATGCAATTCGCTTATATAGGATTAGAAATGATGATGTCAATAACTCATCACAGAAAATGATGTTGAAATGGATAATAAAGAGTCTTTTGGTTTGAATGCTAGTTACAAATATTCAGGCAGGCAGGGGAAGGAATGTAGCGGATAGTGGTTAGCGGGACAATGGAGATTGAAATATTGTGATTGTGCTTGAGAAAAGAAAAGGTCTACTTTATAGTAATATTCGAATGACTAAGGCATTGTTTGGTAGAGCTGTGCTTATAAGCAAAACTGGCTTATTTTGAAAGAAGGGGGAGACCGGCTTCTGCTTTTCCCTCAAAAATAGCTTCTACTTTCAAAATAAGCTTCTTTTTAGCAGTTTACCAAACACCAAAAAGTGTTTTTCTTATAAGTACAACAGCTAAAAAACTCTGCCAAACAGAGCCTAAAAGAGATAGTACTCCCTCCGTCCCAGCCCTTTTTGCAGAGAGAGAAGAGGTGGTTTTAATTTGGAGGGAGAGAGATATCTAAGATACCCTTTCTATTGAACCCCTCTGGTTTGCCCTTTCCGCCCCTCTACTTGTTTTCTTCATTCCTCTCTCCACCTATCCGCTGTAGATCTGCGTCGGCGGCGAGTACTGTTCTACTACACCTTCAGCGACAAACACGTTTTTCTCTAGATCTACGTTCACATTCTGTTCCCCAAGTGTCTCTTTACCTCTTTGCCTCTCTCTTCTTCATACCGGAGACGCCGAACAAAAGTGTGGGTGCTATTGAGAATCGGCAGGAAACGGAACCAATAGG
>JAUOBV010258163.1:0-11417 GCA_032360425.1 Rubia occidens
TTCTGCTCTTATGCGACTGTTCTGTGAAAGTCAATCGGCTCTTCATATTGCGGCAAATCCAGTGTTCCATGAACATACGAAGCATATAGAGGTTGATTGTCATTTTGTCCGTGATCTTGTACAGTCTGGTACTGTTGTTACTCATCATATCCGGACTTCTGATAAACTTGAGGACTTGTTCACTAAAGCTCTCGGACGGAATCAGTTTCATTCACTACTTGGAAAGTTGGACATTTATGATCTTCATGCTCCAACTTGAGGAGGGGTGTTAAGGAATATAAAATATTACTTGTAATTGTAATTAGATTATATTTCATTTTCTGTATAGGTATTTTGTACCTCTATATAATGTACCCCAAATCATGAATGCAAACACATTATTACCCTTATTTTCTACAATATGATATTGATATTTTATAAAATGTAAATAAAAGTTTATATATTTTTTATTACAGATGGTGATGTGGTGCTAAAGAAGTGATTCTCAAATATCATTCCATAGTTAGTACGTAGTTGGTTCTTTAGTAATTTTTATCAAAATCGATGATGTTGCACTTAAGTAGTGCTTGTTAAGTCTAATATCATTGTGGATGCTCTAAGTAATTATAGTATAATAAATTCCACATATGCAAAATAGAGAATATGTTAGAGTTGAATAAAAAAATAGAGAACATTAATTTTCATTCTCTATTTTAGATAAAAGTTTAGGAAAATTGTTGGATTTTCTCTTATGCAAGATGCAGATTTCATACATAGATTTCATACCTGGTATATTGAAAATACACTGTATACTAGTACTAGTATATCTTCAATAAATATATGACGTAATATTATTAATTAGTCAAGAAATAATTCACTTACTATTAATATTTAAACAAAATATTTCACTTCCTAATATATTTGGGGATATCATTTTGTGGAAATTTAGAATATACTACTCCTATATAATTTTCTTGGTTTCACCACAGAACGATTTGATAATTCAATTGGTAAATGATTTAGTTTGTATTTAACATTAATGTCTTTTTCCAAATATAAAATACTCCTTTAGGTCAAATTTTCCACTTATTATTTAGCACTATTATCTATCAAACTATAACTACATATTTGAGTAGAATTATAAGCAATAATATTATCATATGTGATATTGCTGAATTCATAGTAACAAATAGTTTCTCAAAAACAATTTTTGTTTCATATTATTATATGTAATTAAACATATTAATCGTCAAACATGTTTATTAAACAATGTAAAAAATACTCCATGCAATTTAAGGTGGACGAATGGAGCAACGAGTTGTTTACCTCCAAACTTGATGTAAAAAAAATTGTCCCACACACATATTCAGAAGGTTCCATACACACACACACACACACACACTTATTTTTAGTAAAATAATATCAAGAGATTGTATTAGATGGATGGTTAGAATTTGGTGTAAAAATTGATGTACAAATAAGGTGTGTATTGAAACCTTTATATATGTGTGTATGGGGTGGAAAAATATATTCGCAACCCGCGAGTCAAGCGGGTTGTCTATTTTTAAATTCGGGTGGATATGAGTAAAATGGGTAATGAGTTAAATGAGTAATGAGTCAAATGAGTGAGTAAAAAATATGGGTTGAGCGGGTTGGGTTTGCGCGTTGACTGCGGGGTTACCTGTATGGGTAAAAATCTACGAATTTACCCATATATTTTAGTATATAAACTCACATGAATTAATATATGAGTTGAAATACGCGGATTTACCCATATGGGTCAAACCAAGGAAAAGATATATCCCGGATCAGCATAACAACGTGCATTTTGGTGCGTACAGTTACAAAGTCTACGAATTGATTTGGAAAAATAAAAAGTAAATCCAATGTGATTCGGGGCATCATCAAGTGGCACAAAGTCAAAAAGCAATTTTCTAATGAATAGCGATGACCATCTGGGTCGAAATTCACGACTGACTTCTGGCATTATAAGCGGGCCAAAAGTTATTTGCAGTAAATTCTATGGACTGAAGACTTTATTTATGGAAGCCTGACTTGGGCCATGTTCATTTGGATTTAATTTCACCAAATTCCAAGAACAATAAATTAAATTCACCATTAGTAAATTAAATTCAATATAAATAAATTAAATTTAGCACCAATAAACTCAGTATTAAAAAATTTAATAAATAAATATTTATTTGGTTTCTCGACAGTTACCGATTGAGTAGTAAGTTTAAACATAGAATATGCTACGAGTACAACATCATTTTGAGAATCATTCTTTTCATTTTTTGAAAAAATAAACTACCAAAAAATACAATTAAGAACCAGTAAACTCAATTCAGCCCAAATACATTAAATTCAGCACAAATAAACTAAATTCACCACTAATAATATAAATTCACCACCAATAAATTAAATTCAGTACCAAATAATTTCAAATAGATAGGTCTTTAAAACCAGTTACTATGGTAAGATAAATACTATGCGTAATCTTCGACATTATAGTATTAGTAGATTATATAGGTTTGTCTATTTTCATTATTCTCACGTAAACATTTGTGTGCTATTTAAACATTGGATAGTCTTTCATCACCCACACTGGAGGCTTTATTATGCAGATTATTGGATAATGATGAGGATTAGATAAAATCTTGTATGAGACCGTCTCATCACGAAATGATTAATATGTATTATAATAAATTTTAATGCAGGATGGGGCTCCACATAGAATTTTGAAAGTTTGGGGAATAAGGAGGGATTTGAGTACAAATACCTTGGGGGTGTTGAGAACAAATGAATGGGGAACTAATAATTCTGAGTCATAAAATCTCACCGGTCAAGATCCAGGTCGGAGAAATTTGCAGGTCAATTTTTTACCCAATTCCCGCGCAATGCAAGAGTTTTACTACCAGATTTTATATTTCATTTCCATTACTGGACATTCCAACCAAACTTTATATTTTTTTCAGAATTATTTTTTTCACTGAAATCATATATTTTGAAGTTAAATTTTGGGAGGAGGAATTATTCTGCTACTATAAGTACCCTCCGGTCAATTTCTTTAGTGTGATTCGGTGAACTTAACTGAGTACGCCACTAATGGGTAGATCCGGCAAAAAGAAGGCATTGAAGAGAACAACACTCAAGGTAGTAGATGCGGAAATACAAGTAAAAGGGAAAGCGAAAATGGAGATAAAGTATGTGAATCGGGAAGAGGTCGAAGGATCGAAAGGAGTGTTAATAGGAGAAGGGGTGGAAACGAGTTTGGGTCAAACTTCCAAATCAAAGCTCGATATTGGAGAAACTACATCTGGGTTAACCCAGAAAAAAGGAAGCACGGATTACCATCAAAAGCAAGATGTCAAATGAGAATGATCCTATAGATGATTGCTCAGATTTGGTAGGACAGAGGATATCATGGGGAGAAAGGATGGACGTTGAGGATACGAGGAAATGGAGGTCACTGTTTGAAAATGAGCAAAAGGAAGTTAAGTACTACAACGCTATGAATATTGAAGGTATGGAAATGGGTGAAATTACACTGGAGGATGTGGAAGAGAGCTCAAAACAGTGGAAAACAAGTATCATCTGCAAGGTGTTGGGAAGTAACCCTCATTTCAAAGTGATGGAAGGGTTTCCGCTCAGAGTTTGGGGGAAGAAGGTCGTGAACGTATTGTGGTTACATAAGGGTGTCTTTATAGTTGAATTAATATCTATATTGTATAGAGATGAGATATTAGAAAAAGGAATGATAATGTTTAATGGGAAACCAGTTATAGTCAAGCCATGGTTATAGGATGTTGAATCAAATGAACTAGGAAAAATACATGTCTGGACATAGCTCCCAGAATCACCTCTAATATATTGGCAGCCCAAAATTATAAGTAAAATTGTAAGCTCTTTAGATAAACCCATGTGTTTGGATAGACTTTCAATGGATAAATAGAGGTTAGCATATGCAAGAGACTAAGTATAAATGGAAATAGCAGATACAGTTACTAATAAAATCTTGTTGATGATAAAAAAAGTAATTGTGCAACAGAAAATAAGGGAGAGAAAAACAATCTTATCAGAGGATTCTGCATGAAGAATGAGACTGGGATGTTAGGATTGCTAGAAAAAATAATTATAAAAAGAAAAAGAGATAGAAACATGGAGAAATATTGGTTAAGGATGGAACTTACTAACAAATGGTGAGGTGGTGAAATGTGGTAGAATTCGGCTGGCATGGACATTGGAATACTGTGAGATAAAAGTGATGAACATAGGGGAACAATGGGTGGATACATAATGTTGGATGAAGGAGAAAATGTGAAAATGTGTTGTACAATGGTATATACTAGTAGGTGTTAACACAGAAGAGAAGAGGGCAAATTTGTGGAACAATCTGAAATGCAGAGGGAAAATAGACAAAGCATGGGTTGTGATTGGGGATTTTAGTTCACTGCTTGAAATTGAACTTCATCTCGAACCTCAACTTCATCATTGATAGATTCTAGAACTTCATTCTGAACCTCAGTTACATCAAAATTCGCATTATCTTGAGGAACTTCTTCCTCAAACTCATCTACAACAACCTGTCATTGAACCTCATCTTCGTGCATGCCATCATTTGCATGCACATCATGGTCGACATTTTCTTCATGGACTTCATCAACACCACCACCTAAACCTTCATTTGTAGCACCTTAAGCCTTGGTACTTTCACCAACTACATCAGCTCTGACTATACTCAGGAAAAAAGTAATTGATGAACACATCATTCTAATGTATACAATATTTAAATAAATAAATGCATCACCTAAGTAATAAAATGCACACCAAAAACTAACGCATGCTACATTAAAGTAAAAAAAATACAACACCTGCAATATCTAAGGCTTTATTGCCTTCATTATCAACCCGTGCAACACATGTACCTTCACTAACCCAAACTTCCTTCAAACCAACATCATTCACAATTATCCATCTTTTCACTAGCATCTAAAATGCTACTCAACAATGCATTATATGCTTAATTAAAGTAAACAAATACAACACCTGCAATATCTAAGGCTTTATTACCTTCACTATCAACCAGTACAACACTTGTACCTTCACTAACCCAAACTTCCTCCAAACCAACATCATTCACAATTACCCATCTTTTCACTAGCATCTAAAATGCTACTCAACAATGCATTATAATCAAACGAGCCTTCTTGTCCTTCAACTGGATTTTTAAAATATTGGGATGTCACACCCTCGTTACGTTTCCTTTATGTATAATAACTTTCACAATTCTATTTCTAGGCTTAGGAACATGAGTGGGCATAGAAACAAGTGCAAGAGTAGGAACCTCTGGAGTCTGCATCCCATGTAGTGTCGTTGACCGACGTACAATTTCAACGACTATGCACCACAAAAATAAAGCAGATTTACATAAGTATAAAAATCAGAAAAAAAAACTTAAAAACATAAATATGTCAAAAAAACCTACCTCCAACAAGATATAATTCTTGAATCCTTTTAGCATTTCCTGCGAAAGAACCTCTTTCTTAGGCAAGTCAGATTTGCATGATTTTTTCCTGTAAAGGTGGCACATCTACAAAAACAACATAAGTTTTTAAAAAAAATACATCACATGAATAAAAAACAAAAAACAACAGTCACCTTTAATATTTTCAGGATCCTTAAAAGCTATCACTACTTCCGGTTTAGATGAGGCTCCTGCAAAAAGTCATGCATACAAAGTACTAAATAATGCAATATGTAACTAAACAAATGCAGTTATAATTCAAAATGAACAATTAACAACAAATGAAAACAAAAAAGTCATACATTGTGTAACTAACTAGTACTCACTGATAACAATTGCAACGTGTAACTAAAAAAATCCAGTTCCCAATTCAAAAGGAACAATCAACAAATGAAAACCAAAAATTATACATAGTGTAACTAACTAGTACTCCGTGAGTACTAACAAAAGTAACATGCTACTAAACAAATGCAGTTCCTAAATCAAAAGGAACAATCAGCAACGAAAACCAAAATTCATACACAGTACAACTAACTTGTACACACTGGATACTAACAAATGCAACATGTAACTAAACAAATACAGTACTTAATTCAAAATGAACAATTAACAAGAAATAAAAACATAAAGTCATGCACAATATAGCTAACTAGTATACACTGATACTAACAAATGCAACATGTAAACAAACAAACGCATATTATAGCATCAACCTCACACAAATGCATAACTTTACTTTTAAATCATTTAAACTAACATGTACATAATTTTTACTAAAAAAAGTGCAATATCTAATTTGAAAAATAAAATTCAAGAGAAATTAAAACTTATAGTCAACAGAGCAACTCATTAAAGGTGCCAAAACTATAATTCAAAGCCAGAAAAATGCACATCTTAACTCAAAAAATAGAAATACGCACATGTCGGAGGGACTATGTAATAATTTCTCAGATTTAAATCCCACAATTCTTTTCTTTTGACGTAGTTTTTTCTCACCGGTAGAATCCCCCTCTATATATGAACATTGTCTGATCTTCACCATTACCTAAACATCAAATTAATTTTAAAAGAGAACAAACCCTAACTATCAAATGAAACTAAAATGAACGAACGAAGAAACTAAACTCAAATGAATCAACTTTGAAAAACAGAGAACAAATGGAGAAGAAGCCGGAACTGAGGTTATACAGCTACGGTGGAACAGGTGGCGGTTACAAGTGGTTACGAAGGTAAAATACGGCGGCAGAACCAATAGGAGTCCAGACAGACGACGGTGGAGGTTACAAGAGGAGAATACCACGTAACCAGCTGTGAAGGTTACCGGGGGGAGGTTACGGCATCGGCGTAGGATACGAGAGATGGCGGAAGTTATAAGAGAAGAAGACGAATATTCCGAGAACGCAATAGGAAAAAAACAAAAAATGCAAAATAAAAAATTACTATTTATAAGAAGATCAAAATTTCTGTTAATTACAAAATAAACTTCCTTTTACAATTGAGTACTTGAACTATTGTTAGGATGCGTCAGATTGCTTACTAGATCAAGATAAGGTTAGAGTTAGATTTAGATTGATACTACAACTCTATTGTATTCTCCTCTACTATTATATCTCTAAATAACAAATCAATCACGGGAAATCACTCTCTCATGGTATCAGAATATCACTGATATTGGCGCAGATCCCCCTTCTCGCTTTCTTCTTCTTTTCCATTGCTGATACATTCCTTCCCACCTCGTTCTTTTCTGACAAATTTCTGGTCAACTTCCGATGAAACCTTGGTGGTCTTCGACGATCGTTCTCTGGTCAGCAGACAAGTGTTTTTTTGCAGCATCTATTCAGTGTCATTCTTAGGCCATTATCTTTGGCATCTCTCTTCGATCCCCATCATCTCTATCCACTCTAGGACACCGCCTCCCTCTCAAATTTCCGGTATCGTTTTCAACATCAGCATCATTCTCCAACGTTCTCTTTGTTCAAGTGTTCTTCAGCATTCAGATCTCTCACTTCCCGGTGAACCGATCTCTTCTTTGACGGCGTCCCAATCTCCTATATCTCTGGCATCTTTGATCAATCCCTTTAATCATCTTTGGATCCAACTCTAGTTGTACCTATTGAAGTGCTCAGTTTAGTGTCCTTCATTGTTGAAATTATTTCCCCAATTAGCGGATGGTATTCACGTGTCGGCCTATTGAAGAAGACATGTGGCCCTCACGCGCACGTGCACTGAAGATAGGTCTTTCAATGCGTGAACCTCACGTGCCTGGTCAAGGGTGGGTTGCTTAGAGTGCATAGTTGTGCTCCAGTGCTGCACCGCGCATTTTGCGTCTTGATTTCCTTTTACTTTCCCACTTTCGAGAATAGCTCACTTTGGCGGTATTTATGGATTTAAGCACCATGACTCCAAGTGGATTGTAGACTCTGCAGCAACAAAACACATGACATCGTCTCACATTATTGTTGATCATGTGACACCCTATAATGGTCGGGAGCATATCATTATTGGTACGGGTTCTCAATCATGTTGATGATTCTACAATTTCTAAGTATATATCTCTTTATGATGTGCTTATTATACCTAATATCACCAAAAAATTCTTTCGATTAGCAAATTAACTCGGGATTTAAATTCCATTGTCTGCATTGATGATCGCTCATTTATTATAAAACATAAAATCACTAGGGAAAATTGGGGTCGTGGACATAGTGAAAAATGGGCTTTGATGTTTTAGACTATGCTGCATCTTCTTTATTGTCTCCCGTGGAATCAAATAAGTTGCATACGTATTTTGAAACCCAGAATGCTAGACTTGGTCATGTTTCACATTCCATTATTTCTGGTTTGCGTACTTCTGAATCCTTATCCATCTCATCGATTTTGTCGAAACCTACCCTTTTGTGATGCGTGTGAAAATGCTAAAGGGAAACATTTATGTTTTCATACAAATGATAAATGTACTGCCAAGGTGCTTAACATAGTTCATTGTGATTTATAGGGACCCTCTCATGTTTTATCTGCTGATGGTTTATCTTACTATGCTCTTTTCCTTGATGATCATTCTTGGCTCTCATGGTTTTGCCCACTATGCCGCAAATATGATTTTGGGATGTTTATCGTCAATTTGAGACCTTTATGAAGAACCAGTTCTTTTCCACCATTAAGGTATTTCAAAGTAATGGAGGACCGAGTTCATAAATGGTTGCTCATCATCATTATTTCTTGTCCATATACTCTTGAGTAGAACGGTCGGGATGAGCGTAAACACCACCACATTGATTAGATGGGATTGTCTCTGTTACCATTTGAAGTTATTAATGATCGGGTTCCCATATACACCAACCTCTTCGCGTTAGGTTGTCAGGTGTTCTCTTTTGTTCGCCCATTTGCTGACCACAAACTGTCTCCTCGCGGTATTCTGTGTGTATTTATTGGCTACAACTTGCAGTATAAATATTTTTTGTGCCTCGATCCGTCTACCGATAGAATCTACGTCACTCGACATGCTCATTTTGATGAGACATGTTTTCCCATCACCTCATCCATTCCTTCGGTGATCGGTTCTCCACCTTCAGCGTTAGATGTTTTTGCCTTTCTTGATCCAGATTATAATTCGGCATCTCCTTTGCCTATAGTTTCTCTGCCGAGTCCCACACCCAATTCTATATGCTCCTCAAACTAGGACCCGCCTGTGGCAACACCTCTAACTCCATTCCAATCGATGTCTCCACCAGCCAGCTTTCCTAGCTCACCATCCCATTTGGCTTAGTCCGAACCTGTGGTGATCTCCACTCATTAGTTGCGCCTACATCGTATGAAGGCTCAATTAGTCTCTGGTGCTATTTAGTGTAGTGATTATTCTGACATTGTTGCTTATGGTTTTCTCGCAGTTGTTCTTACCCAGAAGGAACCCATGGACTATCGCTCGGCTTTTTAGAACTCGTCTTGGGTTTTAGCTCTGGATGATGAAATTGCAACACTTCGCAGCATGCATATATGGGATATGGTTCTGTGCCCTTGAAATGTCGACATCGTTCACTCCAAAAGGGTTTATCGGTTATAGTATTGACCTGATGGGACAGTTGATCGTCATAAGGCTCGCCTGGTGGCTTAGAGGTTTTCTCAGATTACCAGTTTTTATTTCGACCACACTTTCCGTTTGGTGGTCATTGCCTCTACAGTTTGAACTGTTCTTGCCATTGCTACCTTGCGGTCCTGGCCTTTCATTAGTTGAATGTCCAAAACGCCTTTCTCAACAACGTGCTTAACTCTTCAATTTACATGGCACAATTGGTAGGCTACAAGGACCCGCATAATCCTGACTATGTTTGTCACCTACGAAAGGCCATTTATGGCCTTAAGCAAGGTTTTCGAGCATGGTTTCAGCGTTTCTGCAGATGTCTTATCTCAGCTTGGTTTTCAGTGTAATTCTACAGACACTTATTTATTTGTGCTTTCTCGAGAATTCTTGTTATTATTTCAGCTCATTTATGTTGGTGACATCATCCTCACCGGTAACGATTCGGCTCTCATCCGAAAGGTCATTGATCGTACTTATCAGGAGTTTGCTATTAAGGACTTGGGTGCACTCCATTACTTTCTTGGCCTCAGAATTTCTCCTACTCCCTCGGGTCTTCTTTTTGGTCATGCTAAGTATGCTCACAATATTCTTACTCCGGTCACGATGTCTGATGCAGCTCCAATCTCCACTCCATTTTTGCCTAACTCTCTGCTTCACAAAAACTTCAGTCCTCATTTCAATACCCCGATGCTCTATCGATCTCTGCTCGGGGCTCTTCAGTATCTGACCATCACACGCCTAGGCTTAACCTTTATGGTTAATTATGTCATTATGTACCTTTAGGACCCTCTAGATGATCACTTTGCATCTATCACTCGGATTCTACGGTATGTTCGTGGCACGCTGTACTTTGGCCTTGCTTTTCGCTCTGCTAGCACTCCTGAGGTCTTGGGGTATTGCGATGCTGATTGAGCCCGGTGTTTTGAGATTCGTCGTTCTACTTATGGGTATGCTGTCTTCCTCAGCGACAATTTGGTCTCTTGGAGTGCCAAGAAGCACCCCACAGTTTCTCACTCTAGCACCGAGGCTGAGTATCGAGTTTTACCCAACACCGCCTTTGAGGTCATTTGGCTGACTCATCTCCCGCGAGATCTTCATGTCCCACTTTTCGGTTCTCCACTTCTATTATGCGACAACAGTAGTGTGATTTTTCTGGCTCATATTCCGGTGGCTCACAAGCGGGCCAAACACATTGATATCGATTATCACTTCGTTCGGGAGTCCACATAGGCCATATTCCCACTTCTCTTCAGATTGCAGACATCTTTACCAAAGGTCTCCCTCGTCCACTATTTGAATTTTTTCGATCCAAAATCTTCTAATGCTTCGCTTGAGGGGGTGTTAGGATAAGTCAGGTTGCCGATTAGATCATAATAAGGTTATAATTAGAGAGTTAGATCGATACTACAACTCCATTGTATTCTTCTCTACTAATACCTTCTCTAAATAACAAATCAATCACGGGAAATCACTCTCACCTATTCTATCCCTTAAAAGTTTTAAGACTTCTTCTAAAGTTTAACACCAATTTTTAAAATTTATAACTCCCTCTGTTTCTCTATTATTTGCACACTTTCTTTTTTGGGTCGTTTATTTTATATTGGCTCACTTTCCATTTTTGGTAATATTCCTTCAATTTCATCCTCTCATTCTATTTTTTACATTCTACCATCAATTTCATCCACTCATTTTCTCTACTTAAATCCAAACATATAAATCTATGGTACCACTTATAGAGAAACAGATGGAGTATTATGTTATGTACTCCCTCTGGTTGCCTTTTATTGGCACCGTTTGACCGCACGGTTTTCCGTGCCATGTTTGACCATCGATAAC
>JAUOBV010258271.1:0-11417 GCA_032360425.1 Rubia occidens
ATATTTTTTTAAAAGTGGTGGGGCAAAATCATAAATATTAAATTTTAGTACATAAAAATTGCAAAAAAAAAAAATTTGGGTGGCAATTGCCACCTTTGCTTGGCTGTAGATCCGCCACTGGAGCCAAGCCCACAACTAGGAGGGTTATCATGCCTCTCATATCAATACGTCTGTTGGGTCTTGTCGATACTTTACAACACTAATCAACGAATACGGAAACAACATCGGAGAGGTTAGTTCCAGAGATCCTGATTGCACTAGGTGCCCTCCCAGTGGGAGAAAACATTGTTTGCAAACAGACATGCTGCGTTTATGAACGAGGAAAGAATAATTTTGGATTCGAATAAGAAACATCCAAGTGGAACATCGAAGAATCTATCTCATGGCCCCTAACTCTCTCATAGTACTCCAACTAAACTATTAGGCCACCTCACTGTATGTGAGGGTCCTCCTAGCTTCATCCAAGTGGAAATTAATGACCTTCTCCCCCTCGGAATTCCGTCTTTTCTCGACAAAGGAAAGGAAATTGAGGGTCCACCTCATGCAGTTAAAAACAGCCTTGCATAAAAATATGCGCATTCCTACTCGCTCTACCAACAAGTGCACCAGCTTGTAAAGCTTGAGTTCCTTCAAGACCTTTTTCAAAAAAAATTATGTCTTAACCTAGAGCTTGACCATAAAGGTTCACCCGCCATTCCTAGTGCGACGCCCCGGGGCATAACGACCCCTATGTTGGGAGCAGGCATTCCGGATAACCTTATACACTCTCAAAGCCATCTCAAGAGACAATCATAACTGATAATACTGCTGACACACATAATCCGAGCTTAACAGACAATGCAACTAACTCTCAATATCCAAACAAGCCAACACAGGTTCTAATAGTTAGGAAAATATGAATAATACAATGGTTAAAAATAACTTTCTAACTTGGAATCTTTACGGAATGGACACTTCAATGGAAAGGCTTAATTCATTTGGCTTGTTATCCATAACTGAACCCAAATATAATAATGAGGAATGTATTATGCCACTGGAAAAATATGGCTTACTGATTTCACCGGAATGCGAGTACTTACAATTCTTATATGTTATATTCATTCATTCAAATTTAATACTACTATAAAGAACCATGATTGAAAGGCATCAATTATGGTCTCATTTAGAAGCAATACCTCATTAGGATAGATTATATATAGAGAACATTATTAAATGGCCACCATAATTGACTATAAGGGTCTTTCGAATCCTAACGGGGGTAGTATAAATGATTTCCACATTTTCATTAATACAATTGCATTGCATCACGTTAGCACGGTAGGAAACTACTTTAGTTGATCTAACGGAACAAAAAATATACAGGAATCTCTGTAACCTTGATTGGAACATTAAATTTCAAATAATCTCCTTTCAAGTGTTAAATAAACACACCTCATACCATTCTCCCCTTCTTCTAATTGTTTGTAACCTGCAGGGATCCTTCCCAAGATTTTCTCGATTCCAAAACGTTTGAACAAATAGAAATGAATTAGAATTTGTCATTAAACATGGCTGGGATGTACAAGAGAATGATACAAGGATGATGATATTTTTCATAAAAATTAAAAGAATTAAAGAATTTTTAATAAACTGGAATAAAAGAGTCTGTAGAAACATTTATGCTAACCTTAAGAAAGCTGAAGAAGATCTGAGACTTCAAGAAATCTGGTAAAAAAAATAACAATGAATCTAAATTTCTCAAAAAGCAACAAAAGAACATTATCAATTTTGGAAAAAATTGTAAAGAAAAATGGCTCATGAGGGAAAGGAGATTACTATCCCCCCCCCCCCCCATTTTAAGAAAGATGATTCACAAATTTATGCTAAGCTTAAGAAAGCAGAAGAAGATCTGAGACTTCAAGAAATCTACTAAGAAAGTAATAACTCGGAATCTGAATATGAATTTTTCAAGCTAAAACAGTTTCAGGCACTTCTCCTAAGAGCCACAAAAGAACATGATCAGTTTTGGAAAGATAAATCTAAAACAAATATCTCAAAGTGGGAGATGGGAATACTATATTTTTATACAAATTTGTTCAAGAAAGATGATCCTTATTAAAAATAAGAAAGATAAAAAACAAGGGACAACGGTTAGACACTCAAGAAAAATTGAAGCCGGAGTAGCTTCTTTATTAAAATCATTGCTTTCTAAACCAGTAAATCCAACTGCTTGAAACTATTTCTACCACTTCATGATTAAAATTCCAAAGTTAATGACGTGCACCCACATGGTCGTTTAACCCACGGGCGCTGGTAAGGTCAAAGATAAGATTTATTTATTTCTCATGTACTCACTCTAACTTCAAAAGTGTAGCTAGTGGTAAGTCCAGGTGTCGTTCAAAGAGATACCAATGTCCAAGGGTTAGCCAATTATAACCCACAATCGAGCGCTGCCCCAGTTGCTATGTCACATATTGTGGAGATGGCTGGAAGTTCCCATTTATTTCACACAGTGGTCAGGTCTTGTTAAACTATCTCATTTCCTCCGTAACTAGGGGTGCACTCCAATCATCTGACTCCGCATTTCACCCCCCGTAATCCCATTCCCGGTGCTAACGAACCCTCGCTTAAAGACCTAAGCTTTGAGTGGATGCATCGTTAGATGCGAGAATAAGCCTATTACATCACCGGGCTCTCCAATATGGACACCAACCATAGGCTTACAGAGGAAATGGAATGAATGTCATGTAATGACTCTAGGTTCAACACGACTCTAGTTGCCACAAACTATGAATGCTCAATTATCGGGTAAGCTAGGGTGTCCCCCGTTAGTAATTTCTATACACCAACCTAGGGTTCATTGCTCCTAACTTACAATTCCTAACATGACTAGCCAATTAGATTAAAGTATAACAATCTCCTCGGCACTCACAAGATATATTTAATACACATATCTTCCAAGTACTCACCAAACTACAATAGCGATAACTAACATTCCCAAATTAGTATTGAAGCCTAGCACGGTATATGGAATAAATGAAACCATATGTGCATCAGAAAACATGTTATGGCATACACCATACAAGAATTTAAGCTACAAATTAAACACAATATTCATAACATATAAAATTACAGGTATCCAAGAATATCTCAAATTCAAGTCAAGTTATGAATATAAATATTACCCCAAAAATTAAAATTAATCTACTATAATTAAATCCATGGAAATGATAGGAATAAATTACATTGATCTAAAAGTAAACGAAGAGAGAAGATGGAAAACCATAGAGAGAGTTCCTAGCCTCCTCTTCCTACAAAATTAAATCTAAGTAACCAATTTCCTTTTATATTCATGTCATTCATTGGATTAAATGTCATTGATCTAAGAACTAAACGAAGGAAGAAGAAGAAGAAGAAGAAGAAAAACCGTAGAGTGAGAGAATCTTCCTTGCATCCCTTCCAAGCTACCATTCCCTAAAATCTACTTTATGATTACTTTCTAAACCCTGAAGCTTTAAGGCTTCTTTTATGAGAGAAGATAAATGGTCCTCAAAAATCCCAAGTTTGAAAACCATAGTGCCACTCTAGCACGGACCATGCAGTATTGCGCTGGACGTCATCTGGAATCATGGATTTTCAATACTCTACGGATGAGCAGTGGAAGTTTGCACCTCACTTCTTTTGGACATTGATTATTTGGCTTTTGCATGTACGGGGTGTGAATATTTGCAGGTTCCGACATATAAACCTTGCAATTCTTCATTTCTTGGTGCACGGGCTGTGCATTTTTTGTGCGGCACGTTATGGGGCCAATTTTTGTGGCATAGATGTTGGCACGGGCCATGCCATTTTACATGACCCATGTCATTTCTTTTCCGAACTTGGATTCTTTTTTCAACCCTTTTATCTTATACCACGTTTTAACTCATGTCCTTTATTTTATACCAATTCTTCAATTGGCAATTCATTAACCTACTCTGAAGTATTTGCAACGAATCATAAATAATCACACAAAACAAGATCCAAATGCTCGTAAGCAAAAAAATATCCATTTTACTCAAAATAAGCTACAAAATGAAGTATTTAGATAAGAAAACAAAAAAAATTATATAAACCCCTTATGATGTAAGCCTATCGAAACCTATCAATCTACCCCCAAAATCACAACAAAATATATGCTAAATTGCTCGAGAAATACATGCATTTGACATCTATTCGGTTAATCTCAGATGAAGACAATGTAAAATTAATGAAATCACCAACCGATAATGAAATAACGGAAATTATTTTTAATTTAAATTTTGATATTACCCCGGGACCGGATGGCTTTTCAACTACTTTCTAATAAAAAGTTCTGAAATACAATCAAATCAAATATAAATGAAGTTGTTAATGACTTTATATTTTGGAATTATATTCCTTATCGAGCACTTGGATAACTTTAATTCCAAATATATGAACACATTCCTCATTCTATGACCTTGATCCCATTAATCTTTATAATGTGATCAATAAAATATGCTCAAAATTAATATTTAAATTCACTAAACCATTAATGGACAAGATCGTTACTCCCAATTAATCTGCATTCATTAAAGGAAGAGAGATCGCATATAATGAAATACACTTAAAAGAAATGGTAAATTTTCTTAACAATAAAAATGACAGCCCAAACTGCCTTCTAAAACTTAATGTTGCAAAAGCTTTCGATAGGATAAGATGTTCTTTCCTAAATAGTACCATGCTAAGATTCGGTTTACATGGTGGTTTCATTAAAAACACAATCAGAAATATTTCACAATTCCTTTTATCAATCTTGATTAATGAAAAGCTAGGTAGATTTTTTCAAGAATTGATCCGTACCCAGTAGGGTCGTTATCTTGTGAGAGAATTAACCCACGGGATGCATTACAAAGATGAAATTTATAATGTTGATTCTGTACTGGCTGCTAGCTACAATAAAGTAGCTAGTGGCAAGTGCAGGGTCACCCACAAAGACACTATAATTTAAGAGTTAGTTGACACAACTCATAATCGGGCATTACTCTGATTGTGTGTTGGGAACACTTAGTTCTTTAAAACGATAATTGGGGTGGGGGATTGTGTCTAAGAAACTTCTAAGAATGCACGCAACGAGACTTAACTAAGATTACCTAGTCTTGGGGATATTTATGCAACATGATCGATTAAAGACTTTAATCCTAGATTCTATTACATTTGGACATAAAAACTATTCTCATGCCCATGTCTCACAGTGTGGAAATGACCAAGAATTTCTAATGTTGCTCTTGTACTCATTGTTAAATGTGATAAACTAGTTAGTGGCAAGTCCGGGGTCATCCATAGAGACACTAGAGTTGAAAACCTATCTTGACACAACCCACATTGGTGTGTCAATATGATTATGTGTCAGAAATAGCTAGTGTTTTGACCAGATAATCGGGGAGGGGGTTGTGTCTAACAAACTACTAAGCACACAAGCAACGAGATTTAACCACGATAACTAGTCTATGGGGTGTTTGGGTAATATGACCGATTAATGACTTTGATCCTAGATTCTATTACATTTAGACATATAAACCTTTTCTCATGCATATGTTACATAGTGTGGAAATGGATGGGAATTCCCAATGTCTTTCACACAAAGGTTCGGCTCCCTTCAAAACCATATCACTACTTTCGTAATTAGGGATGCGGTCCAATCATCCCGACTCCTCTTTTCCTCCTTGTAATCTAACTTCCTATGCAAACAAGCTTCTTCGGAGGTACATAAGCCCTCATAAACAACACTGTTGGATATGGGAGTGAGTAATACCTCTCCGGAACTACACTATGGATACCAATTAAGCCTAGAAAGTTGAAGGAATTGGCATCTTGGGATTACTCAAGGGTTTCCACGACCTAAGTTTCTAAAAAATATAATGTTTATCTATTGGGATTAAGCCAAGGTTTTCCCTTGTTAGGAATTTGTCATGTGCCCCTAACACGCAATCTTTCACGGAACTAGCTAATAAGAATGAGAGTCTAATGATCAGGTCAGTACACTCAAAGTAGCATGAATGCATTCATCTCTTCGGTACTATCAAGCCTACAATAGCCCTAATCTGACACTCCTAAGATAGAAATATAACGTAACACAATATGATACTGTGGGTAGAATTATGGATGCATCATAAAGCATGACATGGAATAAATCATATAGTAATGAGACATACAAACCATACACAAATATTCATAGGACATAAAATATATGGTAATAAAAAATCTCACAAAATCAAAATCAAGTCATGAAGACAAATAATACCTTAAGATAATAACTACTCAAGAGACATTAAATCTAAAGCAACGTTAGAACTAGACAAATCAATGAAGAGATGAGAGAGCATCCACTCTTCTTACCTACTAGAATAAATATTCAATAATAACCAAACTTCTTCCTGTAAAAGCTCGGCCTGTTTGAACTTCCTCTTGAACCTCTCCCCCGCCATCTCCATCTTTCTATTTCATTCCTTCTTTTGTCGTCTTGGACAACCCAGCTGAAGTTTCCAACTCTCTTCATCAACTCATCGTCTTGGGGGGGTCCAGGGTACAATCCCTTAACAGCAGCTCATGTCTCAGGCCATTTATGAAAGTTCCCATAAGAAATAGGTTGCTAATTTCTTCCACCAGATTTCCTGTCATTAAACCTTTCCTAGCAGTCAGACAACATCTCTTTGAACATGTACATGATTTTTAACAACTCTGACCTCGTCTTCTGGAACCTTCTCCTTTTGCATGAATTGAGGTAAAAACTTCTGCTCCAACTAGCCAAAGTTGTCTATGGTTTCTTCTTCCAGATATTTGAACCAAACCATAGTTGCTGACTTCAACTTGGTTGCAAACACCTTGTACCAAATAGCTTGTAGTATTGCAAAGGTAGCCATTTTCGTCCAAAATGTAGGGAGGTGGTCCCCAAAATCCGCTTCACTATTATACTGCCCCAGGTTGGGGGTATCTTCAACTTGGGGTCAGCAGTAAACATCTGGAATATTTTGGTAAAGGTTGTACCTCTTCCTTCCTTCTTTGGCGGTGCTCCTTCCATCGCCTCCCGCTTTCTCATGTGTCTATCTCTGTTCCCCTTTGACAATGGCATATAACCAGCATGTCATTCATCCTCTGTTTCTCCCTTTTCGCCTCAAAGGTGAATGTTTATCGCTAAAGTGGCCAGGCTCCCCGTGCGCCTCATGTTCCTTTGCCTTTTTTCACCTTCATACTCCTTCTGTTGAGAGTCTCCCCACTCTCCCCCCTGCTTACTCTTGGAACAGTTTTGCTGGATTGACATTGTGTTTCTAACCCACCTCTAAGGTTCTCTCTCTCTTCTCCATCTCTCTCATCTTCCTCATCATTTCCTTATGTGATGCTATGGTGGATTGAAAGATCTCCGACTCGTTGGCTAACTCCACTAGTTGAATTCAGTGATGCTCCCCCATAGGTGTGTGGGTCGACTCCTCTGTGCATGTTATATCCTTGATCACGATGTTCCCTTGAAGGATATTGATGATCCTTTCATGGTGTTAAGCCATGTAGGATGTTGAATCCAGTGATCCCACAGTCGGCTTCAATGTTGAGTCCATTTTTTTATGGGCTTCCTTGATTTATAGCTTACTGGTAACCCACTCTAGAACACCTGCATGATAGCCAAACTAAGGCCAAGCAGGCAGGCACTAGGTCGTACCTGCTCCGATGGCCAATTAAGTTTGGAGAGTCATTCTAGTTGTATTATAGTGTGTAATGTGAATTGTTTAGAGATCATACCTTTTTCATGTTGTTATCTCGTTATAAGGGTTTGGTGGCAGATGGGACATGACCTCTCCCATCGCGTCTTGCCTCTTGATCCTTATAAACGGCCTTCTTCATATGGGCCGAATGTGTATATTGGGCCGACAAGCCCTTACATTATTAGTAGGTTTACAATGGAAATCAAGCCAAGTTGACCAATGACGAGTTAACGTCAAACCTCAAATTTGGTCTAAATATGTTGATAATTGAAAACTATGTGACATCACACTTACATTTGATATTACCGGCACCACGTGAGATGGCTTACCAAGTCGAGCTAATAACCTTATTGAGCCACATTACGATGTTGGTATGTCATGGGCCACGTGAAACCCCCGATTCTGACCAACACCGTGACCCACGTTAGTCCTCTATTGCTGATCAGATAAACTTTAGCAGGAAAATGAAAATTTTCATCACCCAAATTTTGGCCATTTTCCACAACACTAACTAAACTTATTGCCAAACAAAAAATGCCTCTTACCTCCTATCTTCTCCAACTCTCCCACCAAAAGACATTCTCCACGGAGATTCTCTTCACACTATATCAAAAAAAAGTCTACCACAAAAGCATTCCAAAACTCTATCAAACTACAACAAATACTTAAGGGAGGATATCTTCGGATGTAAATTGAGGTTATATTCATCCATTATAAGTTTCAATTTCAATTATTTTGTTGAAATTATTTTTATTTTTTATGGATGAAATAATGAATTTTTACATGAATTGTGATGATTGTGTTACATGTTATCTAGTAGATAATAGTGTTGTGCATATAATGTCATGTATTATAACTTATGACAAGTGTTGGGCATGGATTAAAGTAGAATCTAGATATTGATTTTTTTTCTAGAACATTGCTTAAATGCATGGTGTCGATCTTCGTTGTTGATCCTAGCGATATGAAAATTAACTGTGACTGATACCACTTGTGTGCAGTTTTACATTAGGTTTGTTCATTTTTAACGGGAAATTCATTCTACAACTAAAATAAGTGAAAATTATGAAGTCATGAATGAAAGGATACAATATAATTGAGGTTGGTAGACCACAACCTCTAAAAGTAAGACAACAACGGTAACTTTTACTTTCATAAAGGACATGTTATAAGTATTAGTTTGATATTAGTACAATTATTGTATATTTCTTTTGCAGATTGCCTATTTTAATAGAGTCTATGATTTGTGTAAAATTGTAGTGGGACGGAGAAAATTATCAATGGAATTTCTACGTATAGAAGAATTAAATTTGATCATTGTTCAAATATTTCAGTAAACCAGATATACCAAGTGTTTGAAACAAATATAATGCGACCATTATATTATAGTGAATGTCGATTACAAATATCACTCTTGTAATACCCTCCAAAAAAATTATTTATTTATTTTTGCTAAGACCGTATAGATATTATGGAATAGAGATTGACTGCCGATTACGGAGAGACAATCGATATTGTTTTAATAGTTTGTATTATAAGTTTGCATAACTTTATTGTAGTGGCGGTTGTGTCGCGGGCTTCTATTTCGTATAAATTGAACATCAAATCAATATTCCATGTTGTTAGACTATTTTGGTAAACCAGATGAGCAAACTTTGCAATCAATGATAAAATACTAAAATATGTTAAAATGGTCGACGTCTCTCAAAAATGGTCAGACGTTTTGGTGATGCCTGACCATGCTAGCGATATCGGTTGCATCGACAGGAGGCTAGCGTTGTTAATGCATCCGAGCGACATCGGTTAGGTATTCAATAGGACCGACGTCGGTGAATAACGCTCCCATCAGTCATATACCACATCATTCAACGTGGTATCGGGTTATAAACTTTTTACCTCTAATTTTTATAGAAAAACATAAGTAAGAAAATTAGTTTTTACTTCGGTTGTGAACCACAGTACTTTTTACAGCAATTGTATTCACCTTGATTATTTTTAGAAAAATAACTGAGGTAAAAAACCTTCCAGAACTAAGATTAAAAGGGTTGTCTGTTGTAAAAATAATCGAGGTAAATACTGTCCTTCCAAATTGAGGTAAAAAGTGTTTTTTCTAGTAATGTTCTTATACTATTAATATATTTATTACATAGATGTATGCATGATCTTTATCTGTGTGTGACGCAATTATATTAATCATAAAGAACAATAAATTTATTATAATCCCTTGAAAGCCAAAGTTTGTTACATACCAAATTCAATCAATCAATCAATCATGCAAACACGAGGGGATGAAGGGTTTCAGCTTTGTGATTATGATTAATTTGGAGATGAGATGAGATGAGAAGATGGCAGACAAGGATGCATTAGAAAAGGTAAAAGGTGCATTGAAAGAAAACGTAAAAGCAGCACCCCTTGCAACATGTTCACTTCTTGTCCCAACAATGACAACCCCACACCACACTCATGGTCATGTATGGTGAGATCATAGGTAGGGGTAATTGTGTTTAACAATATCTTACGGGAAATGCGGTATTCTTGCTCCACTTTCTCAACAAATGGGACGGCGTTTAACGTTTTCTCTAGTAGTGTATGATTTATTTGTTCAAGAGACTTAACGACCACACCATGGGAAATTGAACGGGTAATGGATCCCATTCTCTCCTTCCTTTTCCGAATTTCTAGTTTTAAAGGTTTCAAAGTTAAATTCATTTCACTACCTTTTGTGACATGTTAAATGTGTCACTTATCAATAATATTGTGGCACAAATGTTATTTTGCAACACTATTGGCGTCACCTTTTATTGGGTCGTGTATACCAGTGTAGTAGTTTAGCTACACAAATTTATGATTGTGTTACAAATTAAACTACAGTTTTTCTGTCACTAAAGTACGCGTAACATATTTGTGCGGCATATTTCCGGCATTTACTCGAGTGACATTTTGATGTTTGCGACATGTTTGGCATCAATTGCTCTAAGTGACGCACATGTTTTAGTGACATTTTATGCGCCAAACTATCGAGGGGAATGTTTACCTCGCATTAGGAAGTGGAATGTTTACTTCGCATGTGTTTTAGTGCCACATTTTGTGCTAAAAATTTGGCGTCCACGCTCAACTTCCCAAAGATAGCATTACCTTCTTTTGTCATGCCCAACTTGCACCTTGATCACAATATTTTTCTTGGAGCCTTTGAAATTGTTGTTGAGTGGGAGATATGGTGGAGCATTTTACCCTCCTTGAGCATTCCCATAATGGAGTTTAGGGTGATCTCTATGCGCCGGATTTAAAAGTCTATTTTGGTAGCCTTGACTACCTTGATAGCCTTGGCCCCATTGATACCCTTGGCCTCCTTGATAGCTCATTGCACTTACCTCTTCAACATAATCATCTTGCTACCGAGGGCATGTATTTGTAGGATGCACTGATGAACATATTTCACAAGATTTAACATGTGGCATATTTCGGACATGGTCATAAAAGTCTCCATCATAGAGGTGAGGGCTAGCACTTGGTCTTCAATCTTACAATTGTTAGTGCTAGCACATGGGTTGTTCAGACATTTCCTTCTAAGATCGGACCTTGAGCTAAAAGATCTTGATTCCTAGGCTAATTCCTCATACAAGTTCATAGCCTCTTCCGAGATCTTGTTTTCGATCGATCCACCACAAGCTCCTCTTACCA
>JAUOBV010258377.1:0-11416 GCA_032360425.1 Rubia occidens
ATGAGAGAAAGAGAGTGCCACACAGATTAAGGAAATATAGGGAGAAGCTGCGAATATACCCGAATGAAACCGTAAAGATGCAAAAACCAGGAAAAAAAATGATGGAGAATTTTGCAGGGAATGGAGGGGTAGTTTGGGGAGATGAATTGATTAATAAATGCGGGACGAATTTGCCCCTGGTGAGGATGTGCGGCGTCAATAGTTCGGCTAGATTTTTCTTCTCCTTTTCTTTTGGTGTTCCTTGGCTGAAGGCGCGGACCACGTGGTGCGCCTCTCTGCGTGCTGCGTCTTCTTCCCTCACTTTTGCTGGATTCGAGTCAAGGGTTGTTTGACAAAACAAACGTTAGTTGTCAGCGATTGAATGTTTTATTTAGAGTATGTGGTTTAGGAGTGGCAAAATAGACCCATAACCCGCGGGTCAAAAGGATTATCTAATTTTAAACTCGTATGGATATGGGTAAATTGAGTAATGGGTATAATGGGTAATGAGTCAAATGGGTAATGAGTCAAATGGGTAGTTGAAAAATATGGGTTGAACGGGTTGGGTTGTGGGTTGACCACGGGTTTATCCATATGGGTTAAAACCCATGGGTTTACCCATATGAGTTGATACATAAACTCATATGGGTCAATATATGGGTTGAAACCCACGGATTTACCCATATGGGTTGGTATATAAACTCATATGGGTCAATATATAGGTTGAAACGCGCGGGTTTTACCCACATGGGTTGATACATAAATTCATATGGATTTATATATGGGTTGAAACCCGCGGGTTTAACCATTTTTTACCCGTGAGTTGAATTACTTTCAACCCGCGAGTTGAGCGGGTTTCAACTCGACCCGTTTTGACCCGACCCATATTTTATCTATCATAAAATGGGTCAAAATGGGTCATACCCATATTTTTTAATTACCCATTTTACCCAACCCGTATTTGACCCGTCCGCCCATTTGTCACCCCTAATGTGGTTTAACTAATTTGATAATATTGAAATTTGTAGTATTTTATTTATTTATTTGATAATGTTATCATTTAAGGTGGTTTAACCAGTTGATACGTTTTTTTTTACTTTGAAAATTATGTTTGATAAACGGTTGTTCATGAATTATTGTGTTGGTATTTGTGAACATTGTTAAACAAGAAAACATTTCATGTTGAAACATACCGTGAAGATCATATTTGCGAGAAGAATATTGCAAAGGAATTGATTTATGTAAACTTGATTGATTACGCAATATTTTGATTCAGCCGTGTAGAAGTATAATGGAACTATGGAAAATCTCTATATTTATGGAATTAGATTAATGGAATATTGTAGGATAGTTGAGATAAGGAAAATTCCTTTATTTGTGGGATTTGGATATGATTCAAAAGCAGATAAGGAATGAGGATATAATGGAGATAATTATGAGCAAGTTCGATCTGCCAATGGACTATAAATAGAATACATTATACGGATGCAGGGTAAGGAATTAAACCGAGAAAATCTGTATTCAGATTTCTATCTATCGAGAGTTTTGCGAGAGCCTAATTATTCATGTTCAAACATACACGACCCGTGTGCTAAAGTTCAGCACGTATGCCTTAATTACTCGGGAGGAGGAGATCCAGCGTCGACGAGTTTTGAGGTCAGAGGGAGTCTAATCAAGGCGGATCGGTAGCAAGGGGAACTTGCATAATCCACACTTTGTAATTAGAAGATAAGTATAGTTGTATGGTGTACTTTGTACTATATCTCTGATTAGTAGATTTATTCTAAACTGGGTCAGGCCCCGCAGATGTAGGTAAATTTTACAGAACCACGTAACCAAGTTGTGTGTCTCGTGCATTATTTACTTTACAGTAAAATCAGTTTTGCATATTTATTAGAAAAAAATTATGATATAAATATTATAATCACACTACAAAAAAAATCCAGTTGTGACGCATTTTTGGAGCATCCGTTACACATAAAACCATCGCTAAAACTATTAGTGACGCAATATGAAGTGCCTCTATTCAGCGTGTAACTAAAATTTTGTGACGCGTTTAATTATCGTTATATTTTTTTGACACTTTAAGATGCTGTTAAATTTAGAAGTGTCACTAAATTTGTGACATGAATTAATATAGTAATTCAGTTTAGTAACATGTGCACGTATCACAAATATTTTAGTGACACATGAAAGTTGAGCAAATATTGTGCCATTTCCTTACCTGTCACAAAATATGTTTCACTATTGGACTCTTTTTTTAGTGTCAAATCAAATTTATTCTATATAATTAAAAAAATCATAGTATAACTTGAATTTATGGAGTAAGTTTTTAAGTTTATTGATAACGAGTTTGAACCATGTCAATCGCTTATTATTTATGTCCTGTTTTGAATTTATGGAAAAACTTCTTATCCTCTTTGGTGGTTTATCACGATATTACTTTTAAAAAAACACAATCATTTAAAATTTAGTGCATGGTTACTGAGTATATTAGCTGGTTACGCTAGCAGCTTATATAAACTTTTTCTATAAAAAAATACTACTTTTTAAAAAATCGAAACCGTCAATAACGGGGATGTTCGGAAATCCAACCCCTTATATTCATATGAAGGGCTTGAAAGCCTTACACAGTTTGATAAATGATAATCTCAATTACAAAGGAGTAGCAAACATGAAATTAAATAAAAGGCGAATTGTACGATGGAGTGGTCCTACTCTACTTTGAAACCGTAGTACACTCGATCTAAACCTGATTAATGGAATACCAATCCAAGCCAATGTCCCAACTCAAAATAGTCACAACAAGCAGCAATAGACTTGACATTTCTTTCAACAACACAAAATTAGATCTATTATATGTAAATCAACTTTTGTCCGCACGAAAATCTATAACCCGTACCAAATTGGACACCAATTCCAAAGTCTAGAGGCAGTTAAACCGAATCAAATCGATCAAGTAACCTAAATCATCCAAATCAGTCGGAATCTACAAATCTACTATTTTCTCTCAGAAAGAATTAACAAACGTCAGTACTAAAACGACTTATGACTTTGATTTCTCCTAACCTATGAGAATAGATCGGAAGTCAAAACAGTTTCATCGAAGAAAATATCGGCAAAAAAACTGAAATTCATAGAAATTTTTGGGTCTAAAGCTAATGACAAAAGTAAGGCCCATTTTAAAATTGCCATTTTCCACATGTCCGGATGAAAACATAAATTAGAAAACTAAAATAAATAAAAAGAGGAAGACAAAAAAGGAAAAAAACTAAGAAAAACATATAAAAAGGGAAAACAAAACAACCTCATGCATTAAGCACAAAACTTTCCCAAAAAATACGTTTGTTGCTGGCGTACCGGTACCTTTGAAGTTCAAAAGAGAAGCATGTCCATCCCAGATCTGGTCGTCGGTACCTTCGTTGTTCCACTATGTAACCTTCAAGCCAGTGAGGGAACGCTAAATCCCGTTTGTACTGCATGGACATCCCAGATACACAAAGGTAGACCGCCGAAACCCATATCCGACTGGAAGATGGGCTCATCTGGTCCCGTCTCATCCAGACCTCGTCAAAGGGATTGTTGTTGAGCATTTACGTTCCATCATGTCTGTCCCATCGTCGTTCTGTCGTTGGCCTAATGTATTTGGTTTGAGATTTCCTCCATGACTACCACATGGTTGTCGTGGCAGTAATCAACTGCAGAGTAGGAGCTCTAGACTGAGCTACTGAGATTTGACGAGAGAGAAGAGGGACGGTGAGTGAGCGGTTGAGTTTTTTTGGAAAAGGGATTCTAGTACATTTTGAAAATAAGCGCGTTGAAAATAGATCTGAGAAACTAGAAACTGAGTTGGGTAAAAGGAAAATTGGTCGAGTGATTGCCTGAGTGGTAGGGATGTCGTTTGAGTTGAAGGAGCTGGCGGCCTACCCCCTTACTGGAAACTAGAGTTTATTGGTTGAGGTACAGAGATGAAACGGATGAGAGAGAATTGGGCCACTTTTTTATTGGTTAAAAAATTCTATAAAAACTTTAATAAGTAGATGATAATAAGTATAGATTTTTTCTTGAACTAAATATTGACATCGATAAATTTTAAAAGGTGGATAAAGTGAGTGGGTTGTTCCGGACATGAAAGTGAGCGGATAATAAGTACCAATTATTTGAAGAAGGTGGATAAAGTGGGGTCCCAAGTTCCGGACATGAAAGGAGGCTGGAGGGCCAAGGGATTAGGCAGGGTAAATTGTCCAGTCCTAGTGTGGAGTATTTAAGTGTTACGCATCTCTAAGTTCTTCAAAACCCCGAGGACGTGGTCCCATATATTAAGATCCACATGGATGAGATATGTGGGTTGCACCTCCCTTTTAATGAAGCACGTATTTTGCAATAACTCATTGGAACATTTTCATCATAGCTATGAAGTTCACGTAGAGGCTGGTAGTCACCCTGAATCAGTGAAGTAGTTGGCCCGTAGACCTCTCAATAAAGTTAAAGTACGGATGACAACAATCATGTGTACGCCCATACATGTTACTTTGGAATCATAGTTGAAATATGGGAACTTGAATAAATGAAAATGCGAGTACCTGTATTTAAATGTGAGTGGGTTGTTAACAGTGGACAAAGAACAAATAAGTTGGATTCACCCTAGCTAGTTGACCAAAGTCGGTTAGGTTGGAGAGAAGATTCTTTTAAAATGGCAGTGCAAACTCATCAAATATTCTATGTAAACGATCTTATTGAACCTGAGTGGGAGATTATTGTTGAAGGTAAGAGGGTATTTATTGAGGAATTTGAGCATGAAGATTTTATTGAATTTGGTCAAAATACTATCATTGGATCCAAAGATGATGGATTTCTTCTTGAAGAAGATGAGACTAGTTTGAGCGGATTTTTAGGGCGCACCAACCATGATGCGGAGTTTGAGATGATGGCCGAGAGAAAATCACTACTTGCACGGTTTCTCCTCACCATGAAACATTCTTTCAACTCTTCTCAATATCAAGGTAATCAAGTTCCCACGTGGGAGACCCTCGATTATCTTCTTCGATTGTGAAACCTACATCAAATGTTTGAAAATTGCTGCCCTAGAATTGTTCAAGCCCCCTCATGAATATAGTAGAACATCGTAAGGCTCGTATAAGTGGGCTCAGTGATGTGGTTGGGTGTGGATACGATGCTCCTAACTATCATCTCTTACACAATGTGTTGGTCTATGGTTAGGTGACCTAGACTAAAATATTCTTACTTTTCTAGATCTTTTGTATTGCACACAAAATATATAGCACTACAAGCAGCCGAGTCAATAGTTGAATATTTATCATCTAGAGGCCCTTTCTCACTGTGATAAACATCATCTAACGACTCATCCTGTAATTAGGTATACACATTCTCCTGATCACTATAAGGACAATAAATAAATCTGTTAATAATCCACTGACTAAGCCCAATGTTAAACCTATTCACCTTAGTCCAAAACCTTCCACCCTGCTATAAAATTGGAAAATCTCATCAAAGTACGAGATTTCATTCAAAGTCAAGAGTTTCAAAACATGTTGAGCTTCAAATTTGAGTACGGAGTTGACTAAGCCTATGCTATGATACACAATCAAATCGATGATATAGAAATTTGAAATTTTCCACTATCTCGTAAAGCATTATACTTGGTTTTTGCTCAAAGTGATATGAACCTTGTTGTTTCATAGGCAGGGACGTTGCTTCGAAAACTCCTCCAGGATTTGGACCTGCTGTCACAGCTCGTTCTATTGGGGCTCAAAGAAGACATGATATGGAAAGTAACCGCATAAATGAGGGTTTTAATTTGGGGAAGTTGTGGAGGTTCCAATGCCGAAACAAATTTTAGGTTGTGCAAATTGGGATTTCTTGATTCTCAATTTGGGGTTTTTTATAGGAGATAAGGTTTTGAGTTTGTAACCTTTTCTGAACTTGTTAATGAATGTTTGAATAAACCTTCCGAGTTCGTAACATTGTTTCATTGCAAAAAAACTAAATGGCAAATTTAGTAGTCATATACTCGTAACATTTCACGCCTTTGGAAAAAACCAAAAAAATTAAATTAAGGGTTCGTTTGGTCCAGGGTTTGTTTGAATTTGGATCATAGATAATCGTGTCTTCTAAATGATTGTTCGAACATTTCAAAACTCAAAACTTGTTCAAAAACCATTCTCCAAAGCCAGGACCAGCTTCTGAATTTGGAACTTTGTCTGATATTATGGTAAAATTAAAGAAATGAAATATTCCTTGCAATGGACATACAAGATTTCTTACAAAATGCCAACAAAAGATAACACCATCACAATCAACATGAACACATTCATTTCTACTAGTTCTTCAATTTCATTTCAACCTAATTATCGATCTTTCCCACATCAAAATATCCAACATAAAATTAAAATCATCCAAATAGTTGGGAAACAAATAATCAACCAAGTCAAAGTAGTCCATCATCCAAATCAAACTAAGTCACATTCATCTACTCATCCCTAACATCTTCATCGAGCATGGCTTCAATCTCTAAATTAGTTTTCTCTAGCTGGGAACCCTTCCTGCTTCCTCTTATTCTTCGTCTTCGTTATCATTGGAGTAATCTGGGTTGAAGTTTAGCATTGTATCATCATCACTGAGCTAAATGTGCAGGCTTGTAGATTGAACAAACTTCGATTGTCATACTTCTGCATCGGCTATCTCCGCATTCGTTGCACTCACATCGCTTCTAATGAAAGCCATGTACCTTTTGAAGGTATTCATCCACGAACTCTAGCTGCATGAAAAAATAAACATAAAACAAGATATAAATTGTAATGTGAGTAAAATTTTAAAATGTTTAAGAAAATGTGTTAAAATGAAATCAAGGATTATGCTACTCATGGGATGTAGGTGTCTATACCTCTTGCATAGCGGCGTCTCTTTTTCGCTTAGCGGCCCGAGCGGTCAATCCGGGGATCGTTTGATAGTTGACCTATTATCAAATCCCAAGGATAAATAATTATGTCTAACCAAGCCTCGTCACAGTACTCCAAGTGTAGTGATTTATCTACAAGCAAGACTTTTCATTTCTCGATCAACGTTGTGATGAGTCCGCCATACGGGAGATCATTCTTCTTACATGTCGTTGCCTTCAACATGTACATAACAATGGTATATCACAGGTTAATTTTGACCACCTACACCACATAAGAGAACAACATGAGGTTCCCAACGGTTGGCTTACAAGCATGATCACCGAAACATAGGATGTCGAGGCAAATCCATTCATAAACTAACCTCTGTGCCACGGTCAATAATCCCACATTATATCTCTCTGCCTGCCCGAGAGCCTTACTCGACCTATGAACATAATTATTACCCATCGTAACCTGGCAAAGAGGGGTGGCCTCTGTAACCGTGGGCCAATTCTGTTGATGGAATATCTCTAAGGGACCATCAGTATCATTTGGCCTCAGATGTGTGGGGTCAGTGTAAGTGCGGCCTAATACCTCATTAATTGATAATTCATAATGAGTATTCTTATGAAATTACCATAGTTAGATCATGGTTGTTCATTTTTTTTCCTAAATTCGTATAAAATTGCAACACCTAATCGTCATGAACGAGTTAATCCATTATTAACAACTTATTAAAAGGGGAAGGCTCAAAATATCTAAGCAATTAACTTAAACACAAATGCTCATATGCACTATTTTAGGATTTGTACATTTTCGACGATGAAAATATACGTACCTTTGTTCGGCTACCTTATTGAAGTAGAGCTCCAATGGTGTGTTTTCCGCAAATGGCTTATGACTAAGTGTAGATAGCAACCCTGCTCTTCCACCAGTCTTTCCTCCGCGATATCTCAGCATTTGGACTGTGCATTTGAATATGGAAGAAATTTGTGAAATTGTACGAATTAGTGCAATTCGAGGATTTTGAAAATCTGAAATTGAATTGGGATTTTTTTTATCACCTGACTAAGTTTCAAAATAGTTTATAAATTTGGAACTCGTTATCAGGCCTCCTAAAATCAAGAGCATTAAAGGTGATTTAAAATGAGTAACTAATACCCATTTGATTGGGCGTGAGTTACTTTCCATTTTCTTGTCCAAAAACCCTTCTTCATCTTTCTTCTCCTTTCTTCCACACATTCAACACAAATATTTCCACATTTAACATTGGATGATCCAACCCACTAATGACACCACTCATATACATATAGTTTACCAATCTTCCAAGAATCATGCCATTATAGGGAATGATTTGGGGCTAGGGTTATTATTTAAGGTTTTTGTGGTGGGGATGAGATCATTTAAACTTCAAATTCCCTAATTAGGATGAAAAGGTAAGTATTTTTGTATTCAAGTAGTATATGTAGCATCATTATATTGTTGTATGAATCGAAATGTAGATCCCCGTTTTTGTCATGATATTTAAGCTGCAAGTAAATAGAGTGTGTTATTTGATAACTAGTATGTATGGAATATGTTAGGGTTTGCTGGAATAACAAATGAAAAAGAAAATAAAACCAAAGTATATAGTGCTAGGGTTTGGTTTACTAGAAAGAATTATCTTGGTTATATCAATATAACGTATTGGAATGATTTTATATTTGATTTTGTTGCATTCGGTTAGGAAGTATATTGTCTCAAAAAAGGACATGTGATGAACCCTCACATTCCCACCATGGAAATTCATAAACAATGGTCGATGAGGAAGGTGATGAGGAGGGGTCGGAGGAGGTAAGATTGCTAAGACACATTGTCGGCTATTAGAATGGAGAATGGCTAGGAAGGATATGACTTTGTTGGTTTTCAACAAGTTGGAAAAATGTTTGTCGAAGAAGCGTGCTAAGTGGTCTAGTTGGATAGGGAAGGTTGGAAGGATGAGGATAGACATCCGATACGATAATTGACACTAGGTGCCTAAAATATACATATACATCCTATGAATGGAGTGCAAGGTACCGATATTGAAATATATATTATTTACACATCATTCCCTTTGTTTTATCCTACAATTAACTCTTTACTTTTAACATCGTATCCCTTCAAATTCATAGTAAAGGTCATTTCAGATCGATGCTCCGGACATGGAAGATTTAAGGAAGAAGGCAATGACAATGTTATCTAAGAGTTGGAGAGAACATAAGTACACATTATCTAGAGATTACATATTCTCAAATAGGAAAGGATATCTTCCATAGTTAACTTATAAACACATTCACCTGAAAAGTTGGGAGATCCACTAAAGAAGAACTTTGGAGAACGAGGAAAATCTAAGTCCACTTCTTCAAAATTTAGATATTATTTGCATTACCTAGTTATTAGTATGACATGGGTATAACATCCTAACGTAGGGAACGAGGAAGGAAAAACAATGTATTGCTCGAAGAACATAACTCCTCAGGAAGAGCGGTGAGGGTTATGGATTGGCGGCACTCAAATTAGTGTGGGAATATTTTGAAAGTGATGTCCAAATTGCAATCAATGGGGGAATGACCGAGGATGAAGCAAGGTCATCGGTTACACCCGTTGATGTGGAAGAAATTTAGAGGTGTGGCATATTCCTAAAGAGACAAAAAAAATGATAAGGGTGGATACAATAAAGCTTCAGAAATTAAAGTTGCGGAACAAATGGTAAGCCCCTAATGATTAATTTTTATTTGATACATATACTTATTGCCAATACTAATGTTTTTTGAAGTACTGCACGTATGAAGGCTAAGTTAAACAATTATTTAAGTCGAGGAGCATTGTCTTTATAGCAATTGTTATGATACGAAAGGATCTAATAAGAACATAAAAGTAAATTGGAGCAAACAAATGTTGAGAAGAACATTTAGATGAGAAAAAGCTACTGAAAGTTACAATAAAGAATATAATTAGATCAAGAACTAAATTCAAAATGTCTTCTCTAATATGTAATTAATTTTTTTATACTAAACTATGGAAGATACACCACCTATCATTGAACTAATTGAGCTGTTATTGCTTGAAGATCTTTGTAGGAGACTTCTATGATATCTTATCCAATATTTCATCTTATCTTCTGTGAATATTCTTTACCAAAGATAAAATCATTTTCCAGTTTGTGATTGATGTATATGCCTATGTATTAAACACTTGTACCATCAATAAAATCACTCATTTATATTTTACATGGTATCAGAGCTAAATACCTGAAAACCCTAAAACAATTATTTCCCACTTATACACAATCCCTCGCCCCCTTCCTTCTACTACCACCATTACTTTGATCAACACTATTATCGTCACCGAGAAGCCAAGTACGTTTGCTTCAGGTTGTTATTGGACCACTGCCACCATAATCTTCACACCACTGATGCCGCCCGATAGATACATACAATCATGTTGAGATAAAAATCTTGACAATGTACCTATCGTCCCTCAAGTTAGTGCCTCCGATCTGTTACCGATAACACAACCGATGATGACACAGCCCTCCGCCGCGTCATCCGCCAGCTGGTGCTCGCTGTCACTCCTGCTGATCTATCTGCAACCAATCTTCGGCGACCTGCTGGAGGTTCTTCCAACAACCTTTCTGTCACACATCCTTACTATGTCATCCGCCTGATCACATAGATTTGACTATCTCTTACGTGATCTTGAAGGGTGAAAATTACAATGATTAGAGTACTACTATTTAATGTTTTTTGTGCCAAGCGCAAGCTTGGTTTTCTTGATGGCTTTATCACCAAGTCGTTACCTGGTGAACCTTTTGTTAATGATTAGTGCAGTGTGAACTCTATGATTGTTGGTTGAATGGTTTAGACTGTTGATCCCTCCATTCGTTCTATTATCACTTACTATACTTATGTTAAGGAGATCTGGGATGACCTTAAGCAGTGCTTCTCAGTTTGGAATGACCCACACATGTGTTAGATTCATGCGGACATTTACAGCTATCATCAGAATGGTCAATCTATTGCTGCCTATTATGGTAAGTCCAAGAAGTTATGAGGTGAGTTGTTCACTTACATGCATCCATGGACATGCACATGCCCTGACGCTGCTATTGTTTAGACTGAACATGAGAATGATATGGTTCATTAATTTCTCATCAGTCTTAATGATGGCTACATTACTCTTTGTTTGTATGTCCTAACACAGGAACCTTTGCCTCCACTCAACAAGGTTCATTTGCTCGTGATTTAGTTGGAGCACCAGAAGACTGTCATTAATGCACGTGATAACATCCATACCATATATACCATGGCTTTTGCTACCTATTGACATGCATCACTCTCTTCTCCAAAGTATGTCATCGTCACTCTGGGAAACTCCCCAGCCATCATCGCTGATCGAAGGAGCCTTACTTGAACTCATTATGGTCGCAAGGGTCTCGACATCAACACTTGCTTCTGTATCATTAGTTATATGGATTGGTCTATTGAGAATTGTCCACCTGGATCTGGCCCGAAAGC
>JAUOBV010258702.1:0-11413 GCA_032360425.1 Rubia occidens
ACCACTTGATCCAAAACACGATTATGTTTCCAAACTACTTGATCCAAAAGTACGATTATGTTTCCAAACTTTAAATACATTGAAAAACACAAACCAGCGCATTAAAATAAATAGGGATATATACAAATATAATCCTATATACTTGAGTAAGTGAAAATATAACCCGCAGATAAATAAAATTACAAATATAACCCTAATTAATTGATAAAAGTGCAAATATAACCGTCTGGTGAGAAATCCGGCGTTGACCCTCCAAAAATAACAAAAATACCCTCCGACCAGAAGCTAAATTTGGGTGGACAATAATACCCTTACCCGTCATCGGACCACTGCCGGACAGCCGTTTGACCCCCACCGTGCCAAGTAGGGTTATATCAGCATATTATGAAAACTTATAGGGTCATATCAGCACATACCTAAAACTTATGGGGTTATACCAGCACATTCGTAAAAAAAGTGTAGGGTTATATCAGCACATATTATAAAAGCAAAACTCATCAACATTAAAAATCGTATGTCGAAGAACATAACAAAATAACAACCACGCACGGAACACCAAAGGTCATCCAATCATCAATCTAAACTAAACTCAACAAAATAAATAAAATATCATCAAAATCCCTATACCATACATACCGCATATCTCTATCGTGTGACGAGAAGCAAAAGAAAATCAAAAAATAAAACTCAAGATCGCATTAATCTAGTGAATTAAGGGGAACTTTGGATGAAGGTACCATTTTTGAAAGGTTCCCCCACCTCCATTTCATTGTCCGGTGCGTCGACCTCGCCCAAGCTCTTTCTTTGCCACTAGAATCACACTTTTGAACGTCGGCAGTCGATAGAAGAGATTGAAATGGCATTTGCATGTGGTTAGGGTTGATTTTGTATTAATATGACACTTTGTTTTTATAGTATGTGCTGATCTAACCCTACATTTTTTACAAATGTGCTGATATAACCCTATAAGTTTTAGAAATGTGCTGATTTAACCCTATCACTTTTCAATATGTGCTAATATAACCCTACCTATTATGGCGGTGTCGTAGCAATAGTATGGCATCAGTATGATTGTAGTGCAACGGTGGTCCGACGATGGTCCAGAGACAATATTTTGGTATTACTAATGTTAAGGGCATTAACGTCATTTTCTATTTTTTCTTTTTAATTTTTTAGAAGGGTAAAAATGCCTTTTCACAAAATTCTGGCTAAAAGTTGCCGAAAAGGTTATATTTTCACTTTCACTTATTATCTAGGGTTATATTTGCACTTTCAATTATCAGAAGGTTATATATGCACTTGTGCGAATTATATGGGGTTATATATGCACTTTTCTCATAATTTAATTCAACCAACTTTGTTTTTGGACGACACAATGACTTTGACAATCTTATTTTTTCATTTGTTGGGGTGATCAAGAATGGGTTGTTGGTTTATCTCAACTTCTCCCGGCGAGTGTCGTGATCCTCTAGATGGTGGAATCCAACCAGGTGTCAAATCATCCAAATTCTTAGGTATCGGGAGCCCCGTGTGCTCGACCAACTTTGCTCTATCTGTTTGTCTGTAATGAGAATTTCCTTTTGCAACACGTGGACTCTCGATGGTTTAGCCCGATCATAGGATCGAACTATCTTAAAAGCCTCTCTTTGGGACAAAAATGATCCCACTCCCTGACATGACCGGGGTGGTCGGGTTTACTTGTAGCCTCACGAAGGACATCGTGCTTCCCCGATGGAATGAATTGACCCTCTAATTGGTCTTGCTTTAACTTTTCCTACCCACGAAATACACTTCCACGAATAGTAATTAAAGGAAATAATAAACTCGATAGAAATTAGAATTAATAAATAAGTCTTACCACTCGTTCCCCGACTTCAATAATCGGAGGTTTATCGTATCCACCTTTTTTTCCTGGCTCTTCAAGAAGATATAACTCCTATCGATCTCTTGCACATCGATCGGTGTGACCGATGACCTCGCCTCTTCCTCGCTCATCCCCCATCGATGACAATTTGAACATCCCTTTCAAAACATTCTTTCACTAATTTGAGTGCCACTAATCCATATCCACCCCGGCTCTTCCGATGTGGTGTTTTGGTTTTCAATGCATTACTTTACTTTCCACCTTTGTACCCTGGTATTTAGGTTGTTACAGCCATGTTAAAACTATAAGGAATGTAATATATAGAGACAAATAAAAAATAATTTAATTCACTTACATTTTCTCATTATCCAATGTAATTCTCTCATGAATGTCCCGTCTATCCGTTTGAATATGTGTATAGGTTAACCAAGGACGATCACCCTTTGTACTAGAGAATATGTAATCTCTAGACAAGGTGTACTTGTGTTCTCTCTAACCTTTTGACATCCTGGTCATTGCTTTCTTCTTCAAATCATCCAAATCCAAAAAATCAATCTCGAACGGCCTCTATAAAAAATAATATCAAATCATGATCAAATACATTTACCTCAATTTATTTGAACTCTAGATGAAAGGAAAATGGTAGAAGCATAAACAAAGTAAGAAATGCTAGTGGGTACCTTGCATTCCGTCCAAAGAACGTCTTTTTATTCTTTAGGGACCTCGTACCAATTATCGTACTTGATGTCTACCCTTGTCCTACCCACTTTCCCTATCCAACTCGACCATTTAACATGCTCTTCGGTTGAATATTTACAAAGTTCACTCCTTCCTTGCAATTCTACGTTCTAAAGTTCTACAATGTATCATAGCTATGACGACCTCCTCTGAACCCTCTTCTTCATCGCCTACTGTATCCAAATGTCCTTCGAGTGAACCCGTTGATTCTTCTCGAGTCCTTTTCCGTGACATTAAAGTACCTATGGATAATTAATATATTCCACTTGCAAATTACTAGAACACAATAGAAGGCATTACATAAAAAAACATATTTGGATCATAATAGCTCACACCATCTACATATATCTTAGTAAGAACACTAAAAAAAGGGATTTATAAACTTATCACCTCAACACAATAACACCGGCACTTTAATCTTTACCTTTTCAGTAATAGATGGGGATTAGATGTTAAAATGATCTAGGTCGACCATATACTTCACCATGTAAAAACCCTAACCAAAATCCAAGCTGTTTCTGGTTGATTTATCAGAGAATATGTCATATAGATGAAGAAATATAGGGTTTTGGAAGGTTTTGCAACGCAGGTGAGAATTTAGGAGAGATTTATGAAGAATTTTGTGGAAGAAGTTATGGGGAGGGTTTTTGGAGGAGAAAATGGAAGGGAACTTGGGATCAAAATAAATGGGTATTAATTATCCTTTTGAAAACCACCTTTAATGCTATGTTTTTTAAAGCCCAAAAATTAGTTACGAGCTCAGAAACATTGTCGGCGAAGAGATTCAGAATAAAGAACTACATACTGTCTTTGTTAAATATGACAAAATAGGTTTTGAGATCGAAACCTATTCTTAGTATATATAAAAAAATTGGGGATGGGTTTTCATAACCCGTCTGAACCCTAAATCCTCAGTTCCTATTCCCCCAATTTACAAACTCGTAACCTCCATTCAATCTTTTCCTAACCAACGAGCTGATGGGTCCTAGGTATTGAGACGCTAAAGCTAGTGGTGGAGCTGGGAATGCACCAACTCAAGAGCTCCCTGGCGCTTCTGAAAGATTCTTCAATGGAGATGCCGAAAAAAGGAACGTGGCCTTTAATCGTGGAAAATACAAAAATCATAAGGTTATTCATGCATCGGATGTTGTGTTACTAGGTCTAGGGTAGTTGATTCATAAATTTGAGCCATCGGGTTTTGACAAATTACTACTTTTAGATGAACCCGTCCATTATAATGAGGTCCTACAATTTTATGCTAATTTAGGATAGGGTAATAACAATAAGGAGCAAACAATTGTAAATGGTGTGACAATACCCATTACAAAGTATTCAATCAATGATGCCCTAGGTTGCGAGTACACTGACCCAACTAAATTGAAGCATGTTGATGAGGGTGGACCTATTAAAATTTTCCATCAACAAAATTAGCCCAGGGTTTTGGAGGTAATCCCATTTTACCATGTTGCTATGGCTAAGAAATATTTTAATAGGTTGGGATCAGCATCAGGGTAGGCTGAGAGCTATGATGCGAGGGGGGGGAGGGGATTGTCGGTTGAGGATAAGTTAGTGTATGAATGGATTTGTCAAAATTTCCTACTGTTGGGGGGCCATGCATGTGAACCTACAATTGGGAACCTCATGATATTCTACTACGTGATGTAGGGTGTGAAGCTTAACCCGAGCTATACAATTTTAATGTATATGTTGAAGGCCTCGGCGGGTAAAAAGAAAGATCTTCCATATGGTGTCTTGATCACGGTGTTGATCAAGAAGTGGAAGGTTTTGACCTTTGACAAACCATTGTATTTTAAGTACTATGAGGGGCTTGGTTTGACCACAAGCATTTGGTCTTGAACTCTGAGAATGTATATGCCCAACGCACAATTCCCAAGTCATTCGCTAGGACAGCGAAGAGGGGGATGGATGCTTCGATGGGAAGGGCAGAGGCATTTTCATCTCGTGAGTAGTGAAAGCTTATCAATTTTAAGTATAAATTTTTTACTTTCCATAATATGTATTTCTTAACTATTGGTTGTATTTTGTAGGTTACCGAGATTCGTAGATGAGTACCTTCAAAAGGTACATGTCTTGTCTTCTAATTGAAGTTAGTGACACTAATGCAGGGCTAGCCACGACCGAAGCTAGGCACGAAAAATTCATCGAATCCACCAGGCTCCATATTGTGCTTAGTGACGATGAGGGTATGCCAAAATTTAAGTCCTATTATTCGGACGAAGATGAGACCAATGGAAAAAATGGTGAGGACGGAAATGCGGACCCTAAGAAGACCGACTCCGAGATTGAATAAATGTTAGGTTGATCAGTTGGATTATTAAAACTTTTTTTTGGATGGAATAGTTGAGGATTTAAACATCTCGTGTTTTGGTTAATTATCCTTATTATGTTGGATGATCAAGAGTACTACGTTTTGTTTTAGATCTTGTCTTTAACAAAGTTCCATGTCTGTCCTAATCTATTTCATGATTGTCATAACTAGGTCGGTCATTTGATGTAACTTAATGGTTATTTATGATGAAATAACCATACTTGACGAATTAGTTCCGATAGATAAACTATGTCATTTCTTTACAAATATGTTCCCAGAAGACATTCAGAAATCAGATCCATTTATTCATGAGTCAAACCATTGGTCTGAATTTTCATTATTACAAGCTCGAAACTTATGTTCTAAGCTCTGATGTATTTTCAGGACCGAATCTCGTCATCATGAACAAAGGTTGTTTCTAAGCCTATTTTTTACTATTTGTTACAAGCTCGAAACTGGAGCTTAGGCAGAATAAGAAACCACGAATATTGCTGTTACAAACTTGGAACCACAGTTCCAAGCTCTGATGTATTTTAAGGACCCAATCTAGTCATCTTGAACAGAGGTTTTTTTGAAGATTATTTTTTGAATATCTGTTACGAGCTCGAAACTGGATCTTAGGCAGAATAATAAATCACAAATTCCAATAAAAGGTCAAGAGTGTTTCAGCACTAGGAACTAAAAATCGAGTAAGTGAAATGGAAACGTCTGATAGTAGTTCCGAGTGGAGAACTATATATCAACCTTTTGATAATTGAGCACGAATTAGTTTCGAGATAAGAACTGATGTGCCTATATAAAAAAATCCCAAATCGGGATTTATTCTAAAAACCCTAAAGCCATTTCCGACTGTGGAACTCCAACCCTCACCCAAATTCAAATTTTCACACACATGGGAAACATATAATCATGTCATTTTCAAAACCTAATGCACTGGTTTACGGGCGTCAGTCTAAATCCATGAGAGGAAGCCGACCGAGGAATCCGGGCTACGAAGCAAGGTTTGTTTCTCTTGAAGCCAAAACTAGGTTAAATGCTTTAAGGGTTGATGGAAAAATTATTGGAAAGCTATATACTAGATTTGAGTGTGTACACGAGCATAGGATTAGCCGACCCCGTTACGTTTTTTGAAGATCAACATGTCCTTAAACTTCTTAGTTTGAACGAACTCGATTACTTCGATGAGATTTGTCAATTTATGCCAATTTGTATGAGGTAGAGGGTTTGGGTAGTTATTGGACTAGGGTGAACGAGTATAATGTTGAGACAAGACCGTGTATTATCAATCTAATAATTGAATACCCCACAAGGATCCGGAAGATGTTTACCCCCAAGTGGAGAATGTGCCTTGAGAAGATGTTTATCATTGGGGGGGAAATGCTCCCTTAATGATGAATATCCTAATATTAACCCAATTGTGTGTAGTGTGAAATACTTTAAACGCAATCCTCATGATCTAGGTAGTCTGAAATCGTTTGATCTCAAGGAAGTAGAAATTGACCAACGTATTGTGTACAAGATAACAACTAGGTCAATAGTACCCATTCCCGATCACATCACCGATCCACATTACTCGACTCTTATGATGTTCTAATATGTGATTGAGGGGGCCAAAGTTAATCCATACACCACAATTTTTAAGCACATGATGTGTGTAGCTACATTGAAGAGAATAATCAAGAATCTGCCTTATGGAAACTTGATTACGTTGATCTTGTGAGGTGTCAACGGGTTGGATTTTCATGGCGAGGAAAAGGCTTGCAAGTACTTTGACAAGCAGTACTTTTTGAAGAAAAAATGGATACAATATGAGAACAAATGGTGTCACCAAACGATTGATGCAGCCGAGTCTCACAAGAGAGCAAGGGTCGAAGAAGGTACATTTACTGTTTTAAATATATATCTTTGTTAGAGAACTATCTTTTATTAAATTTTATTTTACAATGTAATTGCAGAGGAGTTTGACCCTAAATTTTCATGATCATGAAGAATTGCTACAAATGGGTGCACAACGAAGTCTTCCAAGTGAGAGAGCGTATATAGAAGTTAGAAAAGAAGCAACGTGCTTATGAGAGAGCCTTCAAAGAGTCAAAGATTCTCCTCTTGAAACGATGCTCTTCTGTGTGCCATGTGGTAGGCCTTTATTAGGATATGCTTGGAGCTCTATGTTTTTTTGGTTGTCTCTTTACTTGAATAATTGAATTATTATGAACCTTTCTTTAATTCATATAATGTGAGACTTATTAAATTTGTGCAAAATTAATCTATTTGTATCTTATACAATGTTATTTTACATTTTTAAGACTTGTAGTTTTCATAGCGATTTATATTAGCCCAAAAGGTTCTACGACATATTCTAGCAGAGTAAGGAAGAAATAAGGGAAACAAGTACTGATGACCATGTGTGTCAAACCGGCTCTCATCAGATGCTCATCTTTTCAAAACACTAGAATCAAGCTCCAACAATCATGTCCTGGATTTCATCTTCTTCTTAGGCAACTTCTTCATGACTTTCCTTCTTTTTTTGGTCATCTTCCCTTGGGCATCAACCTATATTACCTCATCATGGTCCGACCTTCCGAAATTCACATGCAAGCTCACCTTATCTTCTTCAAGCATTATATCATCGTCATTGGAACCGATAAAAGAATTTGTCCCGAAACCAATGAAATCTTCACCAACAAAAGCCCTTTTACCCTCAACAACAATCTCCCACTTTGGGTCAACCGGGTCCTTCACATAGAAAACTTGATGAGCTTGACCCGCTAATATGAATGGGTCTTCTCTCCTAGCCAACTGACTCCGATCAACTAGAGTGAATCCGAAGTCCTCCGTTCTTTGACCACTGTTTACATATACCCATTCTCACTTAAATACGGAAACTCGCGTTGTCATGTAATCAAGCTCCCATATTTCAACTATGGTTCCAAAGTAACATATATGTGCATAAATTGGATTGTTGTTTCCTGACCAAGCAACATGCAGTTTTGAAATATCATAAATCGATTCATCAAAGAAGTCTTGTGCGACTTCCTCATTGTCCATAAATTTCTTCGCATTCCCCTTGTCGTGAAACTCGGGAATATCCATTTTGAACGCCGATTTCCAATGCATTTTGCTCTCCAATATATTTGTGTGCTGTATGACCAGGTGCTGAGTGCAGGGCTCGACGCGAATGGGTTGTCATCGTCGATATCAGATTCGTTAAGAGGGACGGCTTCTGCCGGATGTTGCACGAAAAATATGTCAATGATCTGCGCGAGAACCTCCACTTTTTGACGTAGACCTGTGACTTCTTCAAGTCTATAAATGTATTTTAAATCAGTATCACGATCGGGGATGCCTCCACAGGGTCGACGGCGCGCCATGGCAAGGACCAGAATAGCTCTGATACCAACTGATGTAGCACGTAATATATGAAAGATGAAACACTACTGTTTGCAACATAAATATTGACTTTTATTAATCATAATCAAAACAAGCATTAAAATTACATAATAATGTTTCCTATATTTATAGGACACTAAATCTCCTAATGAGAAAGGGAAAATGAAACTAAATCTCCTAAAACAAAGGGAAAAGGAAATTAAATATCCTAAGAAAAATGAAAATGCCTTAGTTAAAGAAATCAAACTAGATGATCAAATTAAGGGAAGAAAATATTCTAATTAAATGGATCCAATAAAATGTCATCACGCCTATCCTAGTTGTCCATAAATACCAACCCTTATGCCACATTAGATACCACATAAAATTATATAAAGATTCTGGAAAACCGACTTACTTTCATTGATCATATCAACAAATATTTAAACAAGAGCTTGCTTAAGAAATAAGCAAAATCAAGTAACCTAAGGATATACAATAACTGTATACCAAAAATACAATCTGAATATATATTTTCTAATAAAGCTAGCCAACTCTGGAGGTTAAAACCAACTGAAATCAAACAGAACTAACTGTTGAACTAACCGCTTTTCACTTCCTGAGCACGCTGCTGCTCATTTCTACATTAATCACATTGATGATCATCATTGATGTAATATTTCTCCTTGCGCGGACTGGTGTAATTAAACTCTGAAAAGATAGTTCACAGGGACGTCGACAGACTCAACACAGACAACCTGGTGCTCAACAACAAAAGAAGGATAAGGCTCATCGGCTTTGGTATCTCAAGAACCGAGGCTTCGAATCCAATTGATATGAGTGGAGACACAGGAACTAGAGGCTACATGGCTCTCGAGTTCCGTACCTATGGACCCTACGATCATAAGTGGGACGTCTTCGGCATCTGCCCGTGGGACATATACTGCAGGAGGGTGGAGATGCACATGAGCATAACCCCTATGATAAAAATATAAAAACACTTTTTTATGGTGCATTGATAGCACAAGATACATCTTATCAATAATGAGAATTACAATATACAGGTTACAACAAACCAAAGTCTAACAAGAATACAATTATAAAGTCTAAGGAAATTGGCATCTATAATCTAACCTATTCTATATGGAAACTACCATTTTATATTCTTTTCTGTAAGGAAAGAATTTCTATTTCCTTATACACAATAATTGCCTACTGAAACTGACCGAATTAATGAGGAATTGCTGGCGAGACACTAAGAGGAGGACTGAGATGGCTGAGTTGGTGAAGAGTTTGGAGAACATGAGTGCATTGGAAGAAGCTAAGACCAAAGAGAAAAAAGCTACTACGGACATTCATCGAATCGGACTCCAAGCAAGCAATCGACATATTGAGGGCTGAAGCTAAACCACCGTGGCGGCTTATACAACTCTACAGGAGGATTCGTGACATCAAGATGGAAGGCCTCTTCGAATTTTCACACACTCTCAGGGAGGCTAACAGATCGGCGGATTATTTGGCAAAGTTGGCAAACAAGCTCAGGGCAAACACAGATATGGAAGCAATCGGCCAACACAACAGATTTTACTTTCTCCTTAGACAAGATGCTTTGTTTCCTCAGTTTAGGAAGAAATATGTCAACCTGTAGCATTTCACAATACACACCTCAGGAAGGGTATGGTACCTGTAGCCTGTCTGGCCATTCAGAATCTCACACAGGGGTGGAGGATTCTGAGATGGAAACACGGACTACAAACAACCATATCCTTTTGACTTATGTAATGATCTTCGACTGTTCTTTTGGGTTACTAATGGTTGGGGGATCCAGTAAATAACCCCATGCTCATCCATGATGAGCTCTCAAATTAAAAAAAAAAAGAAAAAAGCTACTACGGCTGGAGACGCGCCTATTAGAGGTTGCTTAATTAGTTTCTTCAGTGGTTAAAAGTACTTCCCAATTTCTAGTTATTAGTTAGTGTACAATTAGTGTTAATTAGATCAGGCATGATCATAGCTTTCTATGTTGCTAAGTTTAGTGGGATTGTGTATTATGTACCCTGGAGATCAAGTCTCGCGTTTGTATATTTGAACATATGTTCTGCTTCTTTTTTGTACATACAAAGTCTCGATTCTAATACTAAAACATCATGGCAAAGAAGGCCTGTTATATTGAACCAAGGGAGCTCGTTATAATTTTGAATTATTGCGTCTTAGCATACTGAAGCTAGCTAGCTAGCTAGCTGATTGATTCCGCTGCCATTGAATAGATTGGAACGAACTTAATTATGCTCTTACAAATATATTTGTGTCTACCAATCGCAATACAATTGATGGTGCATAGAAAAGGCAAGCCATCTACATACGTACATACTGATCAGTCAATTCAAACTAAGAAAAAATGATCCAGAAAACATGTATCACTTGGCTAATGTATTCTTCGGATACAAGAAAACATTCCCAAAATTCACGAAGCCCGGTTATGTGTCCTAATAAATATGGCTTCATCCTATTAATTGACTCCAAGGAATTTTGTGCTTAGCCATTTTTCTCTTCTTTGCAGCAACTCTCAGAAAGCTACCGGAGCTCTACAATACCAAAATGTGAAATAAATAAATGAAGTTTGTAGTAAAAATTAAAGAACAGTTAAGTAGTAGACTGTGGTGCTGTGCATGCCATATATATACCTTGAGGCATAGGTGGTCATGAATGTCACAAACCGGATAATCACCAGGGCAACAATATTCCGTGCCCTTACAACAAACACCATTCTCATACTCACAGCAACCTTGAATAAGGCATAAGTTAATGAAGCGAAGTAGACAACAACAAGTCTCATGGGATGAACAATAAGAAAAGGCTCCACAATCAGTTGGGGATGGTGTTGGTCGAGGGGGTGGAGAAGGAGGGGGTGGTGAAGGTGGCGGTGGAGATGGTGGTGGTGGCAAGGGAGGTGGGGGTGGAGAAGGAGGGGGTGGTGAAGGTGGCGGTGGAGATGGTGGTGGTGGCGGTGGAGATGGTGGTGGTGGCGAGGGAGGTGGAGGTGATGGAGGAGGCGGTGAAGGAGGTGGTGGTGAAGGTGGCGGTGGAGATGGTGGGGGGGGCGAGGGAGGGGGTGG
>JAUOBV010258810.1:0-11413 GCA_032360425.1 Rubia occidens
ACCATCAAAATAAGTAAACTGCCTCCATAATTACCATTCAATCTTCCAGTAATCAATTAAAATAGTACTTCTTCGTAATCAATCTCAAAACAAGTATTCTCAACCAATTTCTTCATTAAATCATACTTTCCGATCCATGCATACCATAACATAAGAATTAAAGTACCATGCATAATCCATTATCTTCATATATAGTATTGCATACACATGGGGTTAGATAAAATAGAAATGGTTCAAAAGGGGTTGGCTAAATATATCTGGAGCTCAAATTCGAAGAAGGGTCAAAGGTCAAATTGGCTCACTAGGGGTTAAAATATTGGTAGGAAATATTTATGAAGGCCAAAATGGGGTTAATCCTAGTGCCTCTTTCATCCTTACACAATTTTTTTTAAAATATAATCCACATAACATGTTATAACTCGTACACTCAACAAAGAAGGAGATGTGCAGAATGCTCCACTCTAGCTCAAAATCTCACTTTACTGGGTTAATATGAAAGTTTTCCCTTTTTCATCATCCAACGAATCATTTAAAAACACTAACTTATGCATACATTCTTGAATTCACCATCTTACCATAGACCCATGTTCCACAGTGAAATAAGCTCAATTAAATTCATAAGAACGTTTTATTAGCCAGAAAAAAAACCATTTTCCCTTGATTATTAAAAATTTTCACAAATTTCATCATCAAGGAAAATTCAGCATAATCATCAATACAATTACCCTCCCCACACTTAAACTCTTGTTGGTCCCCAAACAAAAATAAAGTGCAAAATGAATAACATTTATCTATACTCCAAACAAATCATCGCACGCCATAACATAATAAAGAAAATAAACTGGGTTTAGAAGGAACCGAGTATTTGAGAGCACCGAAATCCTTGAATTTCAGCAACGTCGGACATACTGCACCCCTCCCGTTCCATTGAACGGGACACCCAATTCTGCTTTATGTCTCCCAATTCACACATCACCTGCAATCACAAGTATCAAAAAGCTAATGAAAATATTAAAAAAATTGTTTTTCAATTTTCTTCATTTTGACTTTTTTTACTTTTGACTTTTTTTAAAAATGAATTCAAACAAAATAAACCCGCTAACTTCTCAGATTTAAATTCAAGTATAGAGTAAGCAAGATCGATCCCACAGAGAACAGTGTAAACAAATTCTTACTTCTAAAGATTCAATTGTTGGTTAGCTACCACACCTTAACTGGATGAAAATATTATCTATTAACTAAGAAAATAATATCGATTAACTATGAAAATAATGAAATTAAACTAAGAATTCAAATAAACATAAATATCAATATGAGAATGAATTCTGGCAACAGATAAATTCACATTAATTAATAATTTATATGATCACAGACGCAATAATAAATCAATTCGCATGAACCAACCAGTTATAAACTACCGAGAATCAACTACAAGACACAATCCAATTTCTTCTTACTTTACGATAGCCAGCAAGAATCAGCTATAAACTGACTACTTCTCTAATTAAGATATAATCTAGCAAGAATCATCTATAAACTAGATTTAATATCTTAACAACATTAATAACCAAAGAAATCCAATTCAAATAATTCATAATCAGATTAGGTATCCACCCATTGTTCCGACTATCTGCTGCTAGTTTCGTCACTAATTAAATCTACACATTAGATAAAGATACAAATCGAAATTTAACTGGCACTATTCCAAATAACTCAAGGTTAATCAGATCTCAATAAATTCATAAATAAAATATGCACAGTGAACAGTTGGGAATTCATACAAATCAATTATTAAGAAAAATTAGACCTCACATATAAATCATAGTTAATATTTCATTACCCTAAGGCGAAAAAGATATTTAGCTACTAAACATATTAATAATAATTATAAAATAATAAAATAAAACTAAAACTAAAAAAATAAAGAACTAAAACTGAACAGAAGCAATTAAGACATTATAGACATAATATTATTATGATGAATCAATTATGCTAAGATGATGAATATGAGGAAAAAGAGTGTTGCAGGCTTGCGGCTCCGGAAATAAAAGCTACGGAAGTTTCCGAGATATCTAACTACGGCTTGTGTTTTTCATCAAAACTAAAAGGGTCATATTTATAGGTAAATTACAATAACCATAATTACAAATTCGACTAAGAAAAGGAAGATATTATTGGGCTAATTAATTTGGTTTCACATTGTCCCTTTTATTATTTAATTTAACATTCTTACATGAATCCAAATGAGCCTAAATTTTCGTAATACGATCCAATTGGTTATGAGCTTCATTTTGGAGTAATGTCTTAGTTCCCTCGGAAGGTAAAATAATATTTTTCATTGGAGCACACTACCTCATTAAAAATCTTACCGTGAAAACACTGTGGAAAAACCACGGTTACGGGAAAAAAAACTATATTGTATCGCTCCTCACCTTCAGCGCACAATCTAATGATTTCCTGCACAAAAACACACATGCGTGCACGTCAAATGGAAAAAGAAACTCATAAAAGTGCGTAAAATATGTGTATAAAATACACCCAATTAAATGTCCCAACACTTAGATCGCGCTTTTCCTTAAGCATGTAATATCTCAAAATCATTAGTAAAATAAAAAAAATTCCAACAAAATCAAATCAAACATCATTAACTATGGAACCGACCGTCTTACCAAAAACCAAATCCAAAACAAAAGTAATATCTTTTCATCTTTGTCAAAATTGGACAAACATTAATTTTATTACTCACGTGATGCGTTCACACACTCTCCCTACTCTACTCCTTAGGACAACTCACAATAAAAACCCAAGTATATAGAATGCTATTAATAAGTGAAATATGATTCAAAATTTAGCGCAAGTCGGGATGGTCTTTCAAAAAAGTTGTAACGTGGCTTTAGGAAAATACAATCAAGGAGTGATCTAAAGGAATGCTAAGTTTTAAAATGTAGAAAAAATTATGTGCATGCAACCCATGAACATCCAACCAAATAATCCTTCCATCAAGCTACCCATTACAACCATCCACCGAAATTCTATCCTATATCATATGAAACTTTTACTCTTTCTTCGTTTCTCTTCTTTTTTTTTGGACAGTACCCATCATCACTTCAATTTTTATTTCTGGTACTGATACTCCCTTTTTTTGGAACAAATAAACTAATTTAGGACCTCTCCCATTCCACCGAACGGGACCATCAAAATAAGTAAGCCGCCTCCTGAATGACCGTTCAATCTTCCAATAACCAATTAAAATAGTATTTCTTTGTAATCAAGCTCAAAATAATTATTCTCAACCAAATTTGTCATAAAACCATACTTTCCACCCACGCATACCATAGCATAAGAATCAAAGTACAATGCTTAACCCACCATCATCATATATAGAATTGCATACACATGGGATTGATGAAGTAAAATGGTTCAAAAGGTTTTGGCTAAATATATCTAGATCTCAAATTCAAAGAAGGGTCAAAACTCAAATTGGCTCACTAAGCGTCAAAATGTAGGTGTGAAATCTTTATGACGGCCAAAAAGGGGTTAATCCTGGTACATCTTTCATTCTTGCACAAAATTTAAATATAATCCACATAACATGCTATAACTCGTACACTCAACAAAGAAGGGGATGTGGAGATGCTCCACTCTAGCTCAAAATCTCACTTTACTTGGGTAGTATGAAAGTTTGCCCTTTTTTCATCATCCAAAGAATCATTAAAAACACTAACTTATGCATACATTCTTGAATTCACCATCTTACGACAACCCATGTTCCACAATAAAATCAGCTTAATTCAATTTATAAGAACATATCGCCAAAACAAAACCAATTTTCCCTTGATTTTTAAAAAGGATTATTAAAATTTTCACAAATTTCAACATTAAGGAAAATTCAGTGTAATCATCCACACAATCAGTCTTCCCGCACTTAAACTCTTGTTTATCCCCATACAAAAATAAAAGTGCAAAAAGATTAACATTTATCTATAAAAATCTCCTAACAAATCAAAACATTCAAGCACACCATAACATAATAAAGCAAATAAACTCGGTTCATAAAGAGCCGAGTAATTGAGAGCAGCAAAATTCTTCAATTTGAAAAATGTCAAACATACTGCACCCCTCCTGTTCAGCTGAACAGGACACCCAGTCAGGCTTTATTTCTCTCAATTCACGCAACACCTACAATCACAACTATCACAACATAATTGTTAATATAAAATAATATTTTTCAATTTTCTTCATTTTTTGGATTTTTTAAAAAAAATTAAAAAATAAAAAGTGAATTCAAAAAAATAAAGTGCAAGAAAGAATAAGAAAAAAACAAAACATTGGATTGTCTCTCAATAAGTGCACCATCTTAATGGTCATGAGTTTGAGCATAATTCCTGCTCAGAGATATGTGGGGATTGAGAGGCATATTTCGTCCACCTCTGTCTTCTCAAATGGACACTTCCACTTCGACCATAACTTTCTATGCTTATAACTTATCTCGGGTTGGAATGAATGTACTTCCTTCCCAACTCTTAATTTCACCCTTCTCAGGTGTTAAAAGAGTCTCTCATCTTCATACTTACTCAGATTGCTGTCAATGATCGCCGAATGTGTTCTATCATTGTCCAGATACGCATATTTTAGGTGTTAAGGAAGGGAATCGAGTTCCAACTTTGAATTCTGCAAAAGTGAGTAAAACATTTTTGGTGGTCTCCCGTTCGACAGAACGGAAGAGGTCCAATTTTTTCTGAAGTCGTGTGTTGTGGTTGCAGAGACAAAATTGAACCTACATAATCTTCATCAATGTCCATCCTACCTTCATAATGAGGTTTTTCTAACTCAACTTGCATGGAATTTGTCTCAAGAGAATCTTGGACAATATGATCAAAAGTATCTGTGAAATTCACATGTTCCATAACCGGAGAATTATTCATATCATCAAAAATATTGAAGGCAGTATTCTCTCCATTGAATTCACAAGTTAAAATCCTAGAATCAACATCAATATTTTTCTTAGCAGTTTTCATAAGGAGTCTACCTAACAAATTATTATCTGATTATGAGCTACACATATCAATGATATAATAATCATCAGGACATACAAACTCATCAACTTTCACTAAAGCATTCTCAAGAACACAAACTGGATTACAGAAAGATCTATCAACCAGTTGAATGATAGTATTCATGAAAGCTAACTCACCTAAATTGAATTGCTCATAAATCGAAAGAGGCATAATGATACGATAACCAAAATAGCATTTGTTATATTTTTCTTAATTTATTATTAGATTAGGGTCTTAGGAGGTCAACCCTATACTCATTTTTCCATTGGGTTTTTAATGAGGTAGTGTGATCATTATTTATTTATTTTTATTATTATTAATGAAGCCATAAACTCGGTCATGATGTCTTAGAAGAGTTTTGGTTATATTCTAATTTAGGGTTTAGAATATTCAGTTTTGATCTGATTAGAATTAAATTTGGTAAGTTTAGATAAGGTAGATTCATTCAAGAATTCATCCAATATTTGTATTGATTTACTTGGATGAATAAGGTTATCATTTAGATTTAAATTAGGTATTGTAGTTAGATATGGTTTTAGCTTCTTAAAGCTGCCAAAGTCATTCTAGTTTCTGACATAAGTTACCAAATCCTTGTCTAATTTGTACTATATACTATAAATAGGGGGAATGGTTTTTCAACATTTTAATTACCTTGCACCTTTTTATCAATCAGATATTCAGAATTTTTGAGTTCATACTCAATTGCTTGCTAGCATTTTCATTGTTGCTTAATCCTACAGGTTAATTAAGTATCAATACCCTTTATTTGTGAACTAATCCCACAGGTTAGTTAGTGAGCAAATTTTCAAAATTGAGAGCAATCCCGAGGGCTGGTTGTCATCAATATCGTCTAGCCATATTAGGATTTGCAACTACCTTAATTTGGTCAAAGATTTAAATTCCACAATTGAGAGTTTTCGTAAGGAGATTCATATCAAAGGCACTTTCACAGTGCCTTCTCTGGTCCCGCCTTCCCTTGGCCACCAACAAAAGCAGTTCCAAGAATCTCCTTTAAAGGGCTCTAGAACTGCCTTTAGTGGTTTTTAAGCTTGGAAACTTGCACCCTTCCATCAGACCATAAGCGTAGTTTTCGGACTCTGTAGCTCATGTATTTCTGAACTCATAATGAAGCAAAGAGGTGACATTCGGCTCTTTGGAAATCTCTATGTGGTTTCCGAGCTCGGGTCCATTTTCCGCCTACCTTCTGTCCAACGATTGCTCCAATTTTCTATGATTAACAAACATTTTTGTGCTAAAAAATTACATCATTTCTTCAATTTACGAACCCATAAATAAATATTTGTGTCTATAGTAAATCAAACACAAGGTCCGATATTACTTCTGAACTCGGAAGTAATTTCTTCTCTTTTGGTAAATAATTGTTTCTATTAATATTTCCGGCACAAAAAAGGCCTCAATCCACAACAACATATATAACACAATGGATAATAGTATCATACACTTTGACAAAAATCCATGGATAACGCTAACCAAGCAATAATCTATATATAGGAATAGGAAACACTAGGAATCTATTCCAACATTTCTAAGCTTCAATATTTATCTAACTTGTATTACTCGAGCAATATCCGGATTCCCTAGTGTTGCTGACCGATTGTGAATTAGATGTCTGGCCAAAGAATTCCTTGCATTGTTCATATCATCTTGTGAGTAAGGCTTCGATTCCCACGGGAAAATATGTCAATAACGTGATACGAGAAAATGTTAGAAAGCTTAGTTGAACAGGTTTCTACCTTGTCAATTTGAAGTAGATCTTATTTGACTTCTTGAATGCACTCATTCGCTTATAACATGACATAATAGATGCACTCCCAATATTACGCTCGTTTCTTGTACAAATTAAAAAAATAAAAATTACTAATGCTTATATCAATTAAGTACATTATATTATAAAAAAACACAATGAGAGTCCACCTTGATTTTGACCACTTCTAAATTAATGTTTTGGTCACTATTGTCCTTCATCGCATATTCCAAAATCTCGGCAAATACATCCGAAGGTTGAAAGATCAGGGGGTTCATCCAATACATGAGTTTTATGTTTGGGAACAATCAAAATCACTCTCCAATGGTCCCGAAATAACAAATTTTAAACCATCTATAAAATTGCAGAAATGATGTTGGTAAATGAATTGAATAATGTTAGTGTAACCTCTCGATGTATGTCGCAATGAAAAGCTTCTTATCCTTCTGCACTAGGCTTTTACGAATGTTTTCGATCCTCTCTTCTTTCGTACAACCAATTTTTTGAATCGTTACCAGGCACATCTATCCAATCCATCCGTTCTTTTTATTATTGGTAAAAAAACATGTACCTAGTAAATAATTTTTTATGCACTTGTAATATGGTTTGAAATAACACATATCGAATTTGTAATTTAAAGTTATAAAAATCACGCACAAGGTGTAGATGGACATGATCGTTTGATTAACCTGCTGACATATCCATAGGTCTTGAAATCACTCCAAAATGCAATGGTCTCACTTATGCATTCAAATACCATTAATTTCCCAAGAATCCGTATATTGAGTTTTAAAGCCGATTATATAGCACCTGCACAAAGTGTGACGAGTCTCGAAAGACTCGTGCTCTTGCAATTGGAGGTATAACCTTAATGGGTGTTGTGGGGACCGATATATGTGTTGCTTTGACTAGTCTTGGTGTTGTTTTCACCGGTTTAAGTGAAGTAGGTCGTGTTTCCTTCAAGTGTCGATCCTTTATAGGATCGGCGTATATAAGTTGACATGGCCAAATAAGAAACATCTCCCTTGTAGGACCGACTTTCTTGTATTTTCAATCTTGGATTGGCAAAGAGGCACCCAACACCAATGGATTCTTCAAAGAAACCCTAGAAATTCCCTCCGCAATATGGACGTAGTGATGTTATTTCATTAACTCATGCAAAACTCCATTGGCTACACAGAGTGGTATACCACCTATGCCTTGATCAATATATAGCTCACAAGGGAGTGATTTCTACATCCCCTCTCCCCCCAAATATATGTTAATTTGTAAACTTCACCCTCAACAACATTTTGAATTTTTTTAAAAAAATATGTTCCTTTTTTCACTTGCTATGATGACATTGTCGAGATTGTCGGGTTTGAACAACTGCCTCTCGATTCTTAGAGTTTGAACAATTGCCTCTCGATTCACCTCAACATCTCTGGGCGAACAACGTGATCCCCTTGATGGTGGGGTCCAATCGGGCATCAATTCATCTAAGTTGTCTGGAAGAACAAGCCCGGTGTGTTGGACCAATTTATGAATGAGGATGTGTTGCTGCTTAATTTATTTTTCTTGAAGATGCTCTTGTTCTAGGAGGGTGTGGATTCTCAAGGTTTCAGCACGATCGTAGGACCTAACAATGCTGAGACATGTCGTTGGGTCAAGAATGATCCCACTCTCATAGCATGGTACTGGTGCTCGAGGTTTTAGGTAGTTGTAAACATGATGTCGTGCTTATCTGTTGGAATGAATTGCCCTTGCAATTGATCATTCTTTAATTGCTTCTGAATATAGAAGAAGGTAAATATCAGTACACGTTCATGCAAACTATATTGAAAAGAATATATATATATATATTCACTACAGTTTAAACTTACCACTTTTTTCTCAATTTATTTTCTTCATCTTTGACAGATACCTCATCTTTGTTTTGTCAGCCCTTTAGGAATAGATTGTGCCTCTCAATGTCATCCATATTGATTGGTTGAACCAAACTCTTTCCTTATCTTCAGCCATCCCACCCTCTATTTCAAGTTGCACATCTTGTTCAAGACGTCATTTCAGGAGCTCAATTACCGCCAAAGCATAACCTCCATGACTCAATTGGTGAGGAATTATATTCTTCATGGTAATGTTTTGTTAATCATCTATTGTTCCTTAAGTTGGGATGTTAGACGTATGTCATCAGTGTAGACATGTTAATCCAAACACACTAATAATTTGAAATTGTTATTACTAATGTAACCATATTCTCTAAGGGCCCTTACTTGTGGATCTCCCAGCTGTTTGGTTGAATATGAGTGTAAGTTAGCCACAGACGATCACTAATGTATCCATATTCTCCAAGGCCTTCCTCTTGTGGATCTCCTAACTTTCTGGTAGAATGTGAGTGTAAGTTATCCACTAGCGAACGCCTCTCTTATCGCTTAATATGTAGTCTCTTGACAAAGTTTATTTTATGTTGACTCTAACTCTTGGACATCATGAACATAGCCTTTTTTTTTTCTCAAATCACCCATGTCCAGTGCTTCAATGTCAAATTGCTTATGTGATGATTTTCAACGTCATAGGGCAATCACAGAGTTAAACACTAAATAAAGGACAAATGTGGGGAAATGGCAATTCACTAATTCTACCATGCATTCCATCCACAAAGTGGCCTTGTAATCTTTTGGTACTTCATGCCAAATGTCGTAGCGAATGTCCACTCTCGTTCAACCAACCTTCACAACCTAACTAAACCATTTTGCACGTTGGGCCGACAAACACTTGCCGACTTATTGAATATCAATGAGGTTAAATCTTTCCTAGCCATTCTATGTTCTAAGATTCTACAATGAGTTCGGGCTATTCCTACATTATTGGATATGTCATCCTCATCCTCATCCTCATCAATACCATGATTCGTTGTTGGTGGATTTTCATTTTGGGAAAGTGAAACATCATCACGAGTCATTTTCTTAGATGTCATTTTGTATGCTACATTCACAAATATACCTTAAAATTACTTAACAGTACTTCAATGCTCTAGATATATAAAATTTACAAAACATTACATATATAATAAAACCATATTGAATACTTAAACCCTAATCAAATCAAATGCACCAGACATATAATAAATCCTTGAATTTAAAGTAATAAATCTACATTAGAAATTTACATAGCAATAAAATAATTCATTAATCAAACAATCATGTAGCTCAACCAATAGTCCTACTAATAAACCTAGGATTCCCATTGAAAATGCAACATTTAATCATCCACGCCCATTTCCCAACCCAAACCCTAACATATAACACAAAAATACTCACTGCATAAAACAACACCTTGAATTTAAATCAGTAAACCAGACTCACAAATTTACATAGCAATAATCCTACCAATAAATCTAGGATTCTCATTAAAGCGCCAACATTTCATCATCCACAATCATTTCCCAACCTAAACCCTAACTTAATACACAAATGCCCTTGAATATCAAATCCAGACAACATAGAACTCATAAATATCATTAACCCTTGTAGGCAAACTATATAATCAATGGAGACCCCATAAAAAGGCTCAATAAATGCAAACCATATGTTCCAAGTGAAAAGAAGACTAACCTTCTCATCAAACAAATGTTATGAATTTATTTTCCCTCGTAGCTTCTTCTTCATTGTAAAAACCCTTAACCCTAGTGAAATGAAAAGGATCGGGTAGAAGAATTGCAATAGAAAAGTGGAATGATGAAAACCATGATTAAAACATACCTCAATCGATTTGTAGATGAAACCTTGGAGTGGAGATGAGAAGGAATTGATCTAAGGGTTAGGGAGGTTTTTGGAAGGGGAAATGGGTGGGAATTTCGTTGGGATTTTTAAATGGGTATCAAATGCCTTTGAAAACCCCTTGAACCCTTTTTTCCCTCAACTAGAAGGATTTTTGAGTTTGGGAACACTTTGAACATACTTTTCAAACTCATAAATGATTCTACCCTTCAGTAAAATCAAGAAGTAAAAAAATGGGTAGAATTCTAAAATCCCCAAATCACTCAATATGAATTCCATCATTCCCAAGCCCTATTTTTCCAAATCCACAAATCGCATACCCCAAATCAATCCATAATGAGTTGCAGAAGCACGAGCGCTAAGTCAAAGGTAAGCTATATAAGTCATCGCACGATCACCGTGATCGCTCATCCACAAAGTTCTTCAATGAGCATGCCAAGCAAAGGTATGTGGATTTCTTGAACATGAAATTAATCAATTTAAAGGGTATATTGGGGTCGATCATTGGTGAATTAGGGCTAGATTATTTGCTCGCTCAATATAAAATCCAACATTTTGAGAAATTGCTTTGTATTGGAGAACCCGTTATGAGGTGATCCAATCTTATGCTAATTTGGGTTAAAGTAAGAATAATCATGACATCACTAAGGTCAACGAGAAAGTAGATGTTGTGACTAAATATACTGTTAATGAAGCCCTAGAATGCCGCTACACAGCCCAAAAAAATTGAGACATGATGATCCCTATGGTTCCCTAGAAATTTACCACACAATGTTGGTCGGGCGTGAGCGATGCTACCCCACTCTGTCCTGTTGTTATGGGGAAGAAATATT